>QRFB01007167.1:3386-35880 GCA_008931105.1 Oenanthe javanica | reverse complement strand
CCCACTTTCACACTTGACAAACCTGAAGATACATGTGATCTTTCTCACTCCGTTCCGCTTCAAATTTTAATTTCTATACACCGTCGCTGGGGCTATAGCATCAAAACCGTGTAAAATCTTAATATGGTTGTACAATAAATTAATGAATAATAATGTATATGTTCTAATAATAATTTANATGGTAGTACAATAAATTAATGAATAATAATGTATATGTTCTAATAATAATTTATGTACTCGTTAACAGATTCAACTTAATTTTCCCACGACCATCACTTTACAAAGTTACAATTACTAATGCTAATTTAAATTGTATGTTATTTTCGAGAATTAGCTCATAGAAATGATACTTGTTTTCTCACATTGTCGACAAGGTTTTAAAATCTCATTTGTCTTTCTTTCTAAATTATTTATTATAAATTAAATATATATATATAATTTATAATTTATAAATTATTTATTAGATTTTATGAAAAGTGAGATTTTATGGATAAATAATAAATTCCAAAATTTTCTCCCCTCTATGATTTGTCAAGTCTTGTAACTCATTTGAATAAAAAATAAAAATAAAATCAGTGTTCAATTCCATTTACAATTGATGTAAAATCTTAATATATTTTTTCACAGTAGAAAAAATCTTCCTAATTTCTAAAGGAAGCTGTGCCGTAACACCACAAAGCTAGTCGCGCCTCGTGAGACATCGACTTGGAACGCCTGTAAAGTCATAAATTGTTGTTGGTTTTTATAACTATTATTATATGTACAACATTAATAAATAAATTTGACAAAATTAACAAATTAAAATTAAAAGTTGTTTGCATGTCCCTAAGGGGTTGTTTGGTTCGTGGTATCTAGGTATCATATATAAATTTTGTTCATTCCAAACTCATAGCTATTGTTTAGTTTAAAATTTTAAATTTTAAAACTCATATCTCAAATCTATATGGTATGGATTTTTGATACCTTAAAGGGAGGTGAGTATGAGTCATAGGTATGTGGAATCAAATTAAAAATTATTATTATTATTATTATTTATAAAACTATATGTTAATTCTTGAAATAAAAAATTTATAATGATATTATTTAATGTTTGAGAAATAATAATGATTTATTTTTTATATTAATTGTTTATATTTTTTTATTTATTAAAAAATATATTATATTAGTAAATTCATTTTATCATTCAACCAAACACATAGAATGATAGTTCATACTCAGCTTAATCCGATTTATGATTTCAACCTCGTGTGACCCCGAAAACAAAACCACCACTGACAGTTCGGCTTTTTATTAGTCCGCCGCACCAAATTGTTTTCTCAAGTTGTGGGTCTGATTAAAAAAAGATAGTAGTCAATAATTATTATGCCCTGTGCCCATCCATGCTTTTGTTTTTTTACTAATTAGGAGGTAGGATGATACATGATAAACTCGTCGTGTCCATATTTAACCGACACGATGATATTCTTATATAATCGAGAAACGTGAATAATTATGGATTATTATTAATTATTTTTTCCATTTTAAAATCTTCATTCTTTTTAATTTTAACCATATTTTAGCGTGAATAAAAAGATAATTTTACATATTATTTTTAATTTCTTAATAAATATTTACTATTAAAAATTTTATTTGATTTTTAAATAAGTTGTAAAATTATATTTTCTTTATACAGAGTATACTTTAAAATACATATAAAAAATTAAAATAAAAAAGTAATTTGAAACGGATGGAACAACACTTACTTCTAAAAGAGGTTGATTTAGTGCTTTAATTCTTTAGATATAATTTATTTATTCGATTTTACTAGCACATCTTAACATTTTCTTTTCCAAATCCAAGCATTAACAATTTTTTAAATTATTTAAGCTGAAGTAAGCTAAAAATTCGAATTACCCATTTAGGAAAGTACACTAACCGCTCCCAAATTCCACTAAATTGTATAATCACACGAATCTATATGTTATATATAACAAAGTTGAAGCTCTTTATTCAACTGTTTAACATGCATGCTCATTATCACATTTTATTTTCATGATTATTTGGTAAAGTAGTAGGCCCTTTCTTAATCAATTACACTTCAATTTCTGCTTTCTTGCTTACTACGTCAATACAAGCCGTGCAGATTGATTACTATACCTCCGATCACCAACTTTACTTCCTTATAATTTACACAAATAAATAATTATTTCCTTATAAATTAGATGCGTTAATAATGTAAATAAATTTTAGAAAAAATCTTAGTTTGAAGACGATAATTATATACATACTAAATATATAACTCAAATTTAAAATAAATATTAGGGGGCGTATCACAATCATAGAGTAATGTCTAATCAGGATAATGCACGAGTCCGGCGGTGTATGCATAATATTAGCGAAAGATTCTTCGTGCTTCCACTTGTGGGGCTTATTGCACGAGGAATGATGATTAATTTACCTGATTAATAATTAACTCTGGTCTGCTAGTGATTAACTTTATTGAGCTACTCGATTAAGTAAAATCTTAAGTTCGTGAATAGAAAGTGTAGTGGGATTATGGAAAATATTGATTATTATTTCCGGGGAAAGTGTTAATGAATATAAATGTTGGTATATTTTTTCTTAGATTGATATGAAATTATATATATGGTTACACTGAGAAACTGGTATAACAGTAATTTGGAGGTTTGCTAGAATCACCGAGCAAAATATGATGATTTTGTTGATGAACTTGATGAAGAACGTGAAGAACGCGAAGAACATGGGAGAAAAGTGATGAATTTTGGTAGTTGATCTTGCTCTTGATTCGATAGAAAGCTAGAGAAGATGTTTGCTCTCTTGCTATCAACTGTCGATTCAACTGAAACAAGATAGGCCTATATACCATATTTACAGGGGTTCAAGTTACAAGTAGTTCTTGAGGACAAATTACATATATTAGGTAAGTATTGGTCATGGAGTTGTAGAGTAAGGGGTCCCCGTAGGGAATTGTGAGCGATGTGGCCTCGTAGGAGCAGTATATAGAGGTGACCCTAAGCGGATCTCTTGATGAGATGAGAGCCTGTATGGCTATCAGTCTTCAAATAGATAAGTATATTGAGATATTACCCCAAGAGGCCTTCTATAGTCTTCAGATTAGCAAATAATATGAAGTGAAGTGAGCCCATGAGGCTAGGAGCTTTTCAGGTAGTTATGAGAAATCCGTGCTAAGTACTCCAAGCTAGCGAAGTGACCCGGATAGAGCGGTTCGGACGAACGACCCGGGGTGAGGTCCCTTTTCTGTCAGATCAATGCGACCTGGAAGAGAGGTGATGAGAAGCGAACCGGGCTGGGGGCGGTTCTACTCACTCTGCAATTTTGAGATCGAATGAGTCTAAGGCTGACAGGATAACGTTGAGACCTCATTCTAGGCCAAGTCCCTTAGAATATTTCAGGCGCCAAGTACTGCAGGCTAGCTGCAGCTATGAGATCCGGGCTAGAACCATGCTTCTAAGAATGTTATGCTAGCTGAGAATATAAAAATCAGGAACTAGGCTAAGGCCGATTCTCCTCTCTTCATGTCCTTGATATTGATAGAAGATAGTTAACCGGGATGAGGTCGGTTCTCCTCTCATCTCGCTCGGTTCTCATCTCGTCCTGGTCGGCTCTCATCTCCTCCTGTCCGGCTCTCCTCTTGTCTCGTCCGGCTCTCATCTTCTCCTGCCCGGCTCTCCTCTCATTCCGCCCAGCTCTCATCTCTCTTCCTTCCCGACTCTCCTCTCGCCCGACTCTCCTTTCATCCCGCCTAACTCTCATCTCTTCCTTCCCGGCTTTCCTCTCGCCCGGCTATCCTCTCATCTCGCCCGATTCTCATCTCGTCTTGCTCGACTCTCATCTCCTCCCGACCGACTATCATCTCCTCCTGCCTACCTTGAGATTCAGATTAAACTCTTTATGAGGATAAGAGAGTGAAGCGAGTCTAAGGCGGGTGGACTAGGATTGTGACCTCACGCTAGGCCAAATCCCTTAGAATATTTCTTCTTATTCTAGCTAAGCAAAATCAACATGGGTCATGCATGCTAAGTAAACTCAATTATGATATGGTCTTGTCAATAATGATATTGGACCTGTATAGGACCCATGCCCGAATATTGGGCATAACAACTACCCCTCGATTCTTCATTGCCTTTGAGAATGCGAGGTGAAATCAGATATTTAATAATTTTCCAACCTTGATGAACTTATTTATTGATGCGAAGCGAATCGAGTTGAAAGATATGAGCTATTTATAATATTATGAGCTAGCAAGTCTGGCTTTGATTAGAAGCCCATGTAGAACCGCATAGTGAAAGGAGCTCCTGTCAGACCGGCTAGCGAGGTGAACTCATGTCATCTTGGCTCATGAATTGAGGCAAACTAGAATCGGGCCACTTCTCATAATGCCTTGACGATGATTCAGTGCATGGGCTGTTCTTTGTGACGCTGGCTTGTCGGACTCACTTCATGATGCTAGCTCATCAGCCTCGCATCATGAAACTGGCCCGAAGCTGGCACGTCGACCTCGCCTCATAATGCTGGCTCGTCAGCCTCGCATCATGAAGCTAGCATGTTAGCCTCGTCTCGTGACTAAAAGCCTTTGATGTATTCAAACATAATCATTCAATGTTTCCATTTTTCAGAGTAACACGAGGTTACATTGGATCTCTGATTGTGGGGTCTCCTGTAAGATGAACCAGACTGATATTTAGGTATCGCTGAAGACGTTGGCCAATTCACCTCACTTCATTGGGCTGATTGATTATCCCGCCTATTGAAGCTGGCTATCAGTGTCTCACGTAGAGAGTTGTGCCTATTATGATGTACCGGCGAGGGTAGCGTTCTCATGTAGATATTACGCCTCTTGTGACCCAACTAAGGTGATCTTGTAGAGATCCTCCAAATAGTATCATCGTAGGGCCTTCTGCGGTCTCCAAATGCTTAGAATTTGATAAACTGTAGTTTGAGTGGCTAGGTTAGCGTTTGCCCAGTTAGCTATCTGAAATTCATGCTAAGTACCCCCAGATCGAGTCAGCTAAGTGAGTCGGGCTAGCGTGCACTAAGCGAGTCGGGATGGCGATATGCCATGTAGTCCATGCTAGTAGATGAGATGTATGTGAGCTAGTGAATCAGGTCGATGTTAGCTCTCATCCGCTTCATATCCTGAGATTCAATGAATGTTCTTTGTTATAATAGAGTTACAAATCCAGGTTAAGGTTGGCGGGCCGGCGTTACGATCTGATGCTAGGTCAAGTCACTTAGAATCCTCAAACATCGTAAGAGCGAAATAAACTGGAGATGTGCCTCGACACTAAGTAAACCCAAATATAAGGTGGGATCTTCAAATATGAAATTGGGCCTGCCTAGGACCCATATTGAATATTGAGCATAATAACTACCCCCGATTCCTCATTGCCATTGGAAATGTGAGGTGGAATCAGATGGTCAATAATCTTGCAAACTTCTGTCTGAGCTCATAAATGATTTAGTCTTCTAGAGAAAGTGGATATTAAGACGACCCATATGAGGCTGACTAGCAAGGTGAACCCACGTAAGACCGGCTAGCAAGCTGATCTCATTATGGTCCAACTAGTGTTTGAGAGCTCATGTCGGCTCGGCTAGCTATGCGAGCTCATGACAGACCGGCTAGAGAGTTGAAGCCAAATAGCAAGATGAGCTCATTTAAGATGAGCTAGCAATGTGAGCTCATGGCGGACTGGCTATCGTTGTATGCCTCTTTTCTACTTCCTTATTTGTCTATTTTGTGCAACTATTTTGGGATCACATTAGATCTTGATATGCTAGCTTCGCTTTTCCTGGCTAGCTCTTCGCCTCACCTAGCAAAGTTGGCTTCGTACAATCTGGCTTCGCATCGCCTGACAGGCTCTCGCCTAGCGAAGCTGGCCGCTCGTGTGTTTATACTGTTTCATTTTAAGCATATCGGGGATTGGCTCTACTCTCTACGAGCCTAGTATTCATCCGCTTCCATTGCTACAATTTCAAATTTATTCATATCACCAGACTTATTCTCATTCTTTATAATTTTAAAATCCTCATATCGTGATACTAGCTCGAGGGCCTCGCATCGGGATGCTGGCAAAGTGGCCTCGCATCTGGATGTTGGCCATGTGGCTTCCCATCGAGATGCTGGTCATGCGGCTTCCCATCGAGATGTTGACCATTGATATTTATGCTAGCTGAGAAGATAAAAAGTAGGAACTGGGTTAAGGCCGATTCTCCTTTCTTCATGTCCTTGATATTGATAGAAGATAGTAAATCGGGATGAGGTCGGTTCTCCTCTCGTCTTGCCCGGTTTTCATCTCGTCCTGGTCGGCTCTCATCTCCTCCTGCCCGGCTCTCCTCTTGTCCCGTCCGGCTCTCATCTTCTCTGGCCCGGCTCTCCTCTTGCCCGACTCTCCTCTCATCCCGCCCAGCTCTCATCTCCTCCTTCCCGACTCTCCTCTCGCCCTACTCTCCTCTCATCCCGCCTAGCTCTCATCTCTTCCTTCCCGGCTCTCCTCTCGTCCCGCCCGGTTCTCATCTCCTCATGCTCGGCTCTTCCCTCCTCCCGGTCGGCTCTCATCTCTTCCTGCCCGACTCTCCTCTCCTCCTGTCCGGTTCTCATCTCATCTCGACCTTGAGATTCAGATTGAACTCTTTATGAAGATAAGAGAGTGAATCGAGTCTAAGGCGGATGGGCTAGCGTTGTGACCTTGCGTTAGGTCAAATCTCTTAAAATATTTCTTTTTTTCCAGCGAAGCAAACTCAACACGGGTCATGCATGTTAAGTGAACCCAATTATGATATGGGTTTATCAATAATGATATTGGGTCTATATAGGACCCATGCCCGAATATTAAGCATAACATATATTATGTACGTTAGTGGTTAACATATAATTTTAATTTTCAAAGCAAAAATTAAACTTAAATGAAGTGATAATTCCTCTAAAATAAAATTACAGGCCTCTAAGATTAATATCAAATCACGAGACACCCAAAATTATTATCTTATTCGACGAATATAATGGTGTGATTTAATAAATATAATGTTTCGATTGAGAAAAAATATAATTTTGTAGAAAATTTCCAATCAAATTCTTGCAGAACATAACAATATTAGAAATGTCCAAATCAGGAATATTTTCTATTATTTGCACTGCCTATATTACTACCCAACCATCAAATAAATAATGTTCATACTTGAGTATGACTTTTTCCAAACATCAAGCATTCACTAAAATTCGCAGTGGCCCAAAAATTAGGATCCAAGAAATTGCTTAGGCGGTGCATGGGCTTTGGCTTTTTGTGAGTCCACATGCCAAGACTAAGAACAATTATGCCCCCCTAATTTATACCGTATATATCGATCTAATGGACCACAAGCTCGCTAAAGTCAAGACAATTAAGCAGGGACGAGCATGATGCCGTGGGGTGCGGTTTGTACCTAAAACCGTAATCGTAAGGGTGTGGTTTCTATAATTAAAAATTAAAATTGACCTAAACATTTTAAGTGCGGTTCGATTTATAATAAGTGTGGTTTCGATTTTAAATGATACCTTCGGTTTTAAAGACCAACAAAATTCCGAGCATAAATTTTTATATATACTTATTAAAAATTCATTCAAATTCACATTTATAGTACTGCAGTGCATGGTACTCCGTACTCTGATTAGTTGATTGTTATACATGCTATTCAAAAAATTCCAAGACATATAAAATTTATAGTAGAACATGCGTATAGCAAATGAAGGCAGACATATCATATATCTATTTCTTATTTCTTGATATACCAAAATTTCGGTGTTTACAAGTTAATTACAGAAACAGTGAGACATAAAGATAGAGTGTAACAGATGAATGATAAGAAGTTAATATGTTAGCTGTCTGACCGTAAACTTGGGAGTGTTAATTGGATGCAGAACTCTATACACAAAACACTAAGCCTAATCTATTCATTCTAGTATAAATATAAATTGAGTACTAATCTTCGTAATTTAAAATTTTAAGTACAATATTAATTAGTGATTATATATATAAGATTAATGATAATATAAAATTAAAAATTATATTTATTAATTTTATAATAAATTAATATTCAATGCAATTTCAGTTTAAAAAAATTTATAAATCAAACCCAAACCGTATAATTGATGCGGTTTGAGCGGTTTTAAAAATTTGCAGTTTTTTGAGTTAGCGGTTTTCATCGGTTTTTGTGCGGTTTCAGCTCAGTTTCGATTTTAAACGGTTTTATGTTCATCCCTACAATTCAGCATCCATTTTACAAAAGTATGTTACAGGGTTTTTACAACATTTTTGTAATGTAACAAACTTAAAACTAGCTCTTCTTTCGACAAAAAAAAAAACAAAAAAAACTAGCTCTTCTTTTTACCAGTAAATGAGCTTACTACTGTCCAGACTCGAGAAAAATTGCCACAGCTTTGTGGCCATAACTTTTTTATATCAGTAGCTTAATTAAGAAGAATAGCGTGCCTTTTGCGGATAGTCAGGGCTTGCTCTTTAGTGCAGTGATCTTGAGCTACTAATATTTGATCATATTACGGCGGTTAATCGGTTGTGTTTTGAAAATATGAGTGCACTGTGCACATCTATAATCTGGTTTAAATAAAAATAAGGTTTACATCTAGTCTCTAATCTCAAGCCCATTACAAGTTTTAGATCTTTAATACCTGCATTAGTAGTCTATTGTCTTTCGATCCAACTGAGGCTACCAGTGTGTACAACTGTATTAAACTTTGAAGGCAGTCCCTGTAACCATAGCCATAAGTCTGTAATTTTTCCATTCTCTGGATCGTAAGAAGCTAGTTTCCCATCCTCGCACTGTATCAGAATATTATTTGGATGTGCTTCGATAACAAACTCTTTGATCCAAGACTTATAATCCTCTTTCATCCAAATCTTTACTTTCCCATCATTAATATAAACTGTTGCTGAAAGACACCCTCCACGAATCAACAAGATAATTAGGCTTATCAAGGCTACCACAAGCAGGTTTTTGAACCTCGTGAAATTGTTCACTAGATAGATCAAAATAAATGATTATAGGGATGCAATCAATGTCGGTAACACCATACTTTGCCCTGATTCCATCAACCAGTACAACCTTCCATTTAGACAAATTAAAAATATCTTGTGCTGATGAAAAATGTTCCGTTAATGGTCGTCTGAAGTGATAAGGTATGCTTTCAATACTTCTCCATGTATTGCCAACAATATTACATATTTGAACTTTTGAGTACGGATAATAAAGAAAGCTGTTAAGTTATCGGTTAATGTAAAACCTCAAGACGTTAGGATACCAACTTCCCAGGATCATATATTATATTCTAACATCCCCTCACTCGAAAACCCATTTATGAGTCGAGAGTGGATCACGGGTGCCCATCTTTGGACAATAACAAGTTTTTCGTGTTCATAATTAGTTATGAGAATATTTGAGGTAGCAGAGAGTCGAACTTGAGACTTCAGCCCACTGGAACTTTGATACCATGTTAAGTTACCAGACTTCCAGGATCATGTATTATATTATAACAAAAGTCATGTGTAATGGTCTAGTATATGGATCATCATAATAAACCATCTTAATTAATTTATACTCGGTTGCCTATTGGATCTAAACCGAAGCCAACCTCTACTACTTATTTTTCAAACTGCCTTAATTTTGGAAGCTCCTTGTATTTTATAATAAAAGGATTGTATATGTAACAAAGATTTGCACAGAATTCATTTGAGATGCATATCAAACCATTACATGAGTCTAGAATATGAATTTTATCAGGCATTGATGTAATTTCATAAAATTACATGAGGCTGTGATTCTTCTTTCCAATTCCAGAAAGGTGCAAATTTAAAAGACTCACATCATGCGAGAACTGGTGCCAGATTCGTCACATATTTCTGGATTAGACTAGGAGTATTAAGTGTAAACAGACAAGCATTAATTTCTGTCTNATTCGTCACATATTTCTGGACTAGACTAGGAGTATTAAGTATAAACAGACAAGCATTAATTGCTGTCCATATACTAACAACCATTTAAACCAAAAGATGCTGGGCCTTGTTTTAGTTTTAATAAATTGGATCCGCGGAAATTACCATGCGTGGATACACACAAAAAAAGATGATTTTTTGTAGCAGATTTAGATATGAATAGTAAAATTTACTTATTATTAACTCAAGTGGTGTTCTCATATAAATATTCATGCGCTCGTTTGTACTCTAAAGTCTGAAACCCTCCATTTCTTTGTTTAACAAGAATGGTAGATATGTTCAGTAATTCACCAAATTACAAAGTCATGATAATTAGATAATAGATTATATATTAAAACATTTGTTTCGAAATAAAAATAAACAAACGTTGCAAACTAATTGTAGTGCTAGTAATTTTGGTGATGAAATCAATCACCACTAAAAGGTACATCCATGATCCGTAAACTTATGTTAATTTTTTTTTAATTTTAAAGATATAATACAATATTGAAACTATTCCTAAAAATCATTTTTAACAATTACAAAGTAAATTATACTCCCTCCATTCCTATATGTCAGTCGTTTTAGACTTTTACTGTCATTCATTTATATCAGTCGTTTTAAAGTTTCAAGATACATTAAATGTCATACTTTCCACCAATGCCCCTGTTTTACATTCTTTTTGTTTCTAAAAGTTAAAGTGATAAGGGTGTATAAGTAATACGAAGATTATAATTAATGTTTTATATTGTATTAAAGACATCTCCTTGGCCTATGTAAAATAGTCTAAAACAGTCTAAAACGTCTAACAAATAGGAAAGGAGAGAGTATCTTAAAATTTTTTGAAAGCTTTTTATTATTATTATTATTGGATTTAACCATACTTGGCAGCTAAGATTTGATGATTTCAATGCACATTTATATCAGGTTACATCTAGTCTCTCATATCCACTTCAAGTTTCAAAATATTCGATACCATTTGCTAGTAGTCTGTTATTGGTCAATCTAATAAAAGCTCACACGTCTTAACCAGGAGGGTTTTTTTCGCTCCTTAACCACATTGTTATTTATGTGTTCGGTGTTAGCATGTTTTAATTAAATTAATAATCTTATGTTATTAATGATAAATTATTGGTAAATTAGGAGACCAGTTTTAATTCTTTACGAAATGATTTTTTTTATTATATGTATTGTAGAATGAAAATTTGAATAAGAGCATAAAGTTATAATATGAGAAATATTTTTAAATTTTTTTTATTATGAAAAGTATAATTATATTTTAAATTGAAATATTCACAAAATCGAACCGAATAAAATCGAGCCAAATAATTTGGTTTAATTGAGTTACGGGTTATATGCCGGTTTAGAAATTTTTATAAACCGTAATAATAAGGTTTTGTTCCGGTTTGACTCCCAACCAGAACCAAACAAAGCCACAATCATCCCTTTGATTGTATAATTTAAAATTATTAATTTATAACTCGTTTCAAACCCGGTTATAGATGATAAAATAGTGTTATTATTAAATTAGTTAAAATTTGGTTTGATAAAAGTTAAAAATATCGTTTTCAAAAGTATTTTGGTCTAATTTTTTTAAAATAATTTAATTTTTTTAAAATAATTTAATTTTTTTAATTTTTTCCATCAAATTTCATTAAAAATGGATTGAAAGTAGAATAAAATATATTTTTCTCGAACCACATATAGGTATAAAATTTATATAACATAAAATCTAAATATCTACTTAAATTACACTTAAATTTTCTTCTTTAGCTATCGGTTGACAGAGTCAAGATTTTATTTATCGAATATTGTTACTCTTAGTTTTCATAAAATGAATAAGGATTCGGAAAAAATCAATTTCTTTTAAAATACTGAAAATAAAAATAAAAGCATCAATTAATTTATAAATTAGATTCTTCTATAATTGTTTTATAAATTAAATATTATTAAAAAATAACAATAAATAAATATAGCAATCCTGACTCTCTCCCCTTTGCACTTTGTACTAAACCGAAAGAAAGAACACCCTCCTGCCAAAAGCCTTGAAAGCGGTATGACCTCTTGTAAATCCTTCATTCTCTTTCTGTATGTATAGGTGTATGTATACATGTAATTCTGTACTTTTATATTCTAGAAAGAAGATGAATCTTGTATATCTATGTTTACATGTATTGTTTGATATCTCAAGAAATTGCTCATTTTTCTCAATTCTTTAATTTAGATCTCATAGTTTTTGTTTCCCATGAATCTCAGTTCATTGATTAGAGTAAGGATATATAAGATTCATTATGTTTTTTATGCAATTTAGAAGGCTCAAAGAAACTGAATTGTTGTGATTTTTGTATACATAATTTTGTACAATGATACAAGTTTTTAGAAATTTAACAAAAGATTGCATCTTTATATGTAAATATGTTTTTTTGTATCTGGGGTTGGGATAAAGTCGAGATCTTGATTCATTTCATGTATCTCACCTCCATTGCTCTTTAAACTCGACCCCACTTCTATGGCATTTCCCTTCCCCTCGAAAGTAGGGTTTTGCGGTTTTGGGAGGGTGAAATGTATGCATTCCGTGCTCTTACTCAGAGAGACTGTTTCTGTGACACCCTCCCGCCCCGGGCGGCATCTTTGATAGAATTCTTGATATATAGTTGCCTAATGTGCTGAATATGATGGGAATTCGTAGTATTTAATTTTGTAAAATATGAAGGTTAGCTTAAAAAAGGTATCAAAATGTGAGATATAATGTAGCTCTATTGTTCTTTTATTATGTTTATAAACTTACATAATGTAAGTGACATATTAAGAATTGTTTAATTTTAGCCTATGTAGAAATTGTTAAGGTCATCATCTGCTAAATATACATGACTGTGTAAGCTGACTCATTTTTATCAATTGTTTATAGCTGAAGAATCTAGTGAGATACCATGTCTAATGCTGACGAGCCGCTGTACCCAATAGCTGTGCTAATTGATGAGCTGAAGAATGACGATATCCAATTGAGATTGTATTCTATTAGGAGGCTTTCTACTATTGCTCGTGCTCTTGGGGAGGAACGGACAAGAAAGGAATTAATCCCATTTTTGAGCGAGAACAATGATGATGAAGATGAGGTTCTTCTTGCAATAGCGGAAGAATTAGGGGTGTTTATTCCTTACGTCGGAGGTGTGGAGCATGCTCATGTTTTGCTCACCCCTTTGGAAACCCTCTGCACTGTTGAAGAAACCTGTGTTAGGGACAAAGCTGTAGAATCACTCTGTAGAATTGGATCACAAATGAAGGAGAGTGATTTAAATGAATGGTTTATTCCTCTAGTGAAGGTTGGTTGATGATTACAGAATAAATTGATTATATGCTGCGTAATTTATTACTTTATCATATTAGCAGTGCATTATTGCGTTCTCACCAAATAAAAAAGAAAGAGAAGGATATAGTTTAAAGTTTGCATCTTGATAAAGAAATAAGGAAATTTTGCTATTGTTTCCAATAATTGGACAACTAGAGGCGTGCTTATAAAAATTTCAGTCTCCTTTGTTTACATGCTTGTTCATTTCTTTCAATCACCTTCCCCCGTTCTTTATTTTATTTATCTGATTACATATATATAATATATCCTGAAAGCTTCATATTCATTTCCTGTTTCTATCTTTTATGCCATAATGCTTGCAAGATTAGTGTTTAAGCTTTTAGTAAGGTGGGTCGTGGCCCGTGGGTGGTCACTTATTTTGTATATTAAGTCAGCACCTTAAAGGGAAACCACTAAAAGCCTATTTGGGACAAAATGAACCCTTAAGAAAGTATATTTTGTTTTTTCCAGAATTCCTATCTAGGGCGCTGTCACCTAATGCCTTGCTTTCAATCTTTTTTGGAATGAAATCAGAGGAAAGTAAAGGAGGCGGAGTGAGAAAACATTCATTAGTGCGCTTACAGGTTTTAACGAGGAGTGTAAATGGAGGGGTTATGATTGTACATTAAAATATTATTAAAAAGGATAGTGGAATGTGTTTGGAACTAAAACAATTTTAATGGATTCTTGTTGTCTTAACTTCCTTTCTGGAATGTGTTGGAACTAATACCATTTTAATGGATTCTTGTTGTCTTAACTTCCTTTCATCCCCATATACGTGAGTGAAACTAGACCCACTTTAGTCCCATTGCAGCTGTTTTCCTCTCTATTTGAATTCGGAAGCAGGGTGTAAGAAAGTGAATGGCCACTCACCTCCTATTTCCTTTAAAGTTTATCGTATATAACCGGTAGACTTAGTTCAGTTGTTTACTGTGCATGATTTTCAATGCATAAAACAGGAAATGTAGTTAAATACTTAAATTTTCTAACTTTACTCCAACAGATCTCACACGTTACAATATACTTATTCTACTCCTTGTGTGTCCCACTTAAATGGTACTTGAGTGTGAATTTGGATATTATTAAATTATCCTTTCAAGAACAGCTTTTTTGGTAGTTTCTGATTCTCTCTAGCACGCGCTTGTGTGAATTGTGAAATCGTGTACATCGAGTTTTATAGAGTAATAGTTTCTCATCAATTGGTATTTGTAACTTGCCTTTGTTGGTATCTTTCAGAGGTTATCAGCAGGTGAATGGTTCACAACTCGTGTTTCTGCGTGTGGATTGTTTCAAATTGCATATCCCAGTGCACCGGACACATTGAAGACTGAATTGCGATCAATATATAGTCAGTTGTGTCAGGATGACATGCCTATGGTGAGGAGATCTGCTGCTACAAATTTGGGCAAGTTTGCTGCTACCATTGAACCTGCTCATCTCAAGACTGATATCATGTCAATATTTGATGAGCTTACACAAGATGGTAAGCACCGACTTTGGGGTATTGAAATTGTATTTATCTGATACTGTAAAATTTCAAAAGTGTCGATTTATGGACATTTTAAGGGATTGATAGATTAAATTCTTGTTTCTATATAAATTTTGTAGTTATATTAGTCCTGCAATTACTGAAATATTAGATTGTTCATGATGTTCATCCAGGAACTGGACTATGTTGAGTAGGAATTACTACGATGACTATATATTTCATATGCCCGTAGAAGAATTTATGTGTGCGCTGCTTTACAACTGTCTAGGACTCTAGGTAGAAAAGAAGGGTAACTGACAGCAATATTTTAAAGCCTCAAATAAACATTTTGGTGGGACAGCATACAAATTTAGTTTTAATTATCGCAGTAATCTACCATTTGTGCCATAGAAAATTTAGACTGATGGATATCGAGTCTTTAGATCTTGTCCCCTGACCTTAAATTAAAGCAGGAGAAGAAGGGAAAGTAAAGTGATAAGACACTTTCTCTATATTCTGTGCTCCCTAGGTTTTTTAGGAGAGACACCGAAAACATAGGAGAAAGACTTGCTTTTTTCTTTCTCCTCCAAATCTCTCTTCCAAAAATTTGGATGATTTGAAAGAAAAGGAAGGAGTTTTATGATATTTCTAAACAAAGGAAGGAGTTTCATGATATTTCTAAACACTCAAAGATCCCTGCATGATTAAGAGGAAGATATCTATTTCCATTTTTGTCCAAGATTTTAATTTAAAATTTAAATATTTCTTCGACTTTTTTCCCCAATAGGGGAGCACATGAGGGAAAGTACCTCTTTTCTCCTTATTAAATTCAGGAGCACATGAAAAAAACCTCCTCTCCTTTTATATTTCAAATCTCTTTCCCTTTCCCTCCCTTCCTTCCTCTTCTCTCCTAGAAACATCTGGAGTACTGTTATTGTTGGCAAGTGATTATGTACCATCAGGATCATATATATATGTGTATGTACATAATTTCTTTTAGGTAAGAATTTAGTATAGTTTTGCCGCTTTGTTTCCTTCCACTATAATTATTTTTAGCACGCCTTGTTATCCATTTGCCCTGATTCCAACTGACATACCCAACAGGGTTTTGATATTTTCAATCAAGACCTTAGGATCTAGTAATTCAGTGCAGTACAGTTGTATTTCTAATTTTAGAAGCAAGATTATGTGAGCAACTGTAAGTCTTATTTGATGTTTTTTTTAAAATTGCTAGATTGCATTTTTGTAACTAATATTTTCTTTATGTTAGATCAAGATTCTGTTCGGTTGCTAGCTGTTGAAGGATGTGCTACTCTTGGAAAGTTGTTAGAGCCTCAGGATTGTGTAGCCCATATTCTTCCTGTTATCGTCAGCTTCTCTCAGGTGCACCTTTGGACTGCTGGATCACTTTTAAATTTCTATTTTCTCGATTGAATCTTTGAATACTCTTTCCATGATGTCATACATGTTATTAATGAGGTTTGTTATATTATAAATATAATCCAATTGACAGCTTTATAATCTCAATATACTGCAATGACTATTTTTCCTAAGAAAATTACCTTCAGTTGCACCATATATATTGCAGTCTACACTACGCGCTACTTCAAGGACAAGAAGATAATTCTACCAATATTTTCATCTAGCTTTTCCCCTTGCCCTTTTTTATTTGGAAGCCTAATTATGGTTCAGTGTAACATCTTGCGTAACAATAAATATTTTCCTACTGCTCTATAATTTTTTACCGGTCTTTTGGAAGGTATCTCATATATGATGATCCTATTGTTTGTCTCTGTGGGCTCACCCTGGACGGTTCTAGGTCCTCTCGGTGACACCTCACATTAAAATAAACTTCTTTCAAATGATATTAATATTTGTAATATAGTACTCTTTGTTACACTGAACCATCATTAGGCTTCCAAATTAAAAAGGGAGGGGAAAAGTTAGATAAAAATATTGCTAGAATTATCTTCTTGTCCTTGAAGTAGCATGTAATGTATAATGCAATATATATGGCGCAACTGAAGGTAATTTCCTTGGGAGAAATGGCCATTGCAGTATATTAAGATCATAAATCTGTCAACTGTTTTATAGTTATACTATAACAAACCTCGTTAATAGAACATTAGAATAAACTTCTTTCAAATGATATTAATATTTGTAATATAGTACTCTCTCCCCTCCCTCCCTTCTCTCTCTGGGGGGTGCCTGACATTATTTAAAATCATAAGTATTTTACTGTATTGTTCTAGCTCTGACCGAGATTCGTTTTGATTCAAANTTATCTATACTGATTTCTTTTGGCTGATCTGCTCTTCTGAAAATAAGTTTTTCTTTCATATAAATGTTGGACTGATGGTCCTCCCTTAGTGGCTAATATTATTTTCATTGGTTTTGCATTCGGCAAGTTGAAACTTTGAAGTTTATTTGGCACCTATTGCAGGATGCAACAATTGAACAGCTTCTTCCAATATTTCTTTCTCTTCTAAAGGATGAATTTCCTGATGTACGTCTCAGTATTATCAGCAAGCTGGATCAAGTCAACCAGGTAAGGTAGATACTCTGTTTAAAAATATAGAATTTGTGGTCTCCCCATTTCAAATAGTACNTCGGACCTGAGCCTACCAGGTTTGTATTTGTAGAAGCTGCCTAAAATTTGTCATTACATGTCTTTAGAGACAAATCACTATTCAATCAGATTTATCATTATTGGCAATTGTTGAGATTTGTGTGGCCTTGAATATAAATCACAAACTTGACTGTCATCAAGTCATCAACACAATGTTTTGCATCAATAACTCTGCTTTTCTGAGTGAGAAATATTCCCTCCATCCGAGAACTTAAGTGGTTTAAATGGGTTTAAGGCTTTAGTTGGTAGAGAAAACTTGTTCTTAAATGCTTTGATTAGTTTAAATTTATATCATGAGTTTAATAATTCACATGTTTTTCATTGATTGCATAATACGGTCCCTTTAGTAGATTTGATTCATAAGTAATCCAAAGCTCACGAAGAAACATTTGTATGTACTGTTTAAATAGAATTATGGAAACTGAAGTAAATAACTAGGGGTCGTGCCAATATTTAGTGAGTTACAGTAAATAATTACTAAAATGAAGAACATTACAAAGCTCACAAATTTAAGTAAATGGTCATCTATTTTGGAAGAAATGTAATATTAGCTTTTAGTTAAATGTGACAAATTATATTTTGAAGGGCGGATTTGGTTCCGGCATATGTGCGACTTCTACGAGATAATGAAGCTGAAGTACGTATAGCTGCTGCTGGCAAAGTCACCAAGTTCTGCCGGATTCTTGTTCCCGAGCTAGCAATTCATCACATCCTTCCATGCGTAAAGGTGGTGTTGTATAGCTCCTCTCAATTGCATTAATCGTCTGATTCGTCTTTAGTCCAGCAGTCTTGTAAAATAANTGGCAATTATTGAGTATATACCTTTATTGGCTAGTCAGTTAGGAGTAGGCTTTTTTGATGATAAATTAGGTACTCTCTGTATGCAGTGGCTGCAGGATAAGGTTTGTGTTTCTGTCTTATACATGGGATTTTGAAGTCGCAAAACATAGTTTTCTTAGTTCTTTTTGAAATGTTGTTACAATTTATAATAAAGTATAAGCGGAAATGTTAGGAAGAATCAAGATGTTTGTTGATAATCATTTATTTATCTTAGAATGGTTTGCAAATGTTTCTCACTCCCAAGTTTTTTGTTTTTATTATTAGAAGGGAAGTATTATATATTTTAGCATGAATGTAAAAGCCTTATTCCTNGCAATCTCGCTTATCTATTTCATCTCCTTCTTTAGATGGTATATGTTTTTCAATCTTTCTATGCTCGTATATAATGAATTATAACCATTCATGGAGTTGCACTGTAAAAAACCTCTATGGGAAATGAATTTGCAGAAAACATTTTTATGTTATCACTTCCAAGGTTTAGGATTCTTGTGACATGTCAAATGTGGTAAAAAAAGTTACAGGCATCAGGTAGAATGTGCTCAACTGGNTTTTTGTTTTTATTATTAGAAGGGAAGTATTATATATTTTAGCATGAATGTAAAAGCCTTATTCCAACTTTGCCTGAAATATCTCTGGCAGGAACACATAGGTCAATGAAAAGTCATTCACTATAAGTTTTTTATTTAGTTATAGTCATTGATCACGTGTTGCAGGTATACTCAATTCGAGATGCCGCTGCTACTAACCTGAAGCGCCTTGCAGAAGAATTTGGTCCAGAATGGGCGATGCAGCATATCATCCCACAGGTTTGTCTTTAGAATTGAAGCAATAGTGCTGAGTGCTAAGACCTCTTGATAAGAAATCTTGAGAAGCTTTATTTATTTAGTCCATCTAAATTAATTTAAGCACATGAGTTGGGACATTAATTTTTTGTCACTATAGGCTGCCTAATTGTTTCCCCTTACATATTACAATTTGATTTTTCTTAGGAGAAAAGCTCATTGTACAGTACTATGGAATTATGCCGGGGACTGGATCCATTAAATATAAAATCATTTGGCCATTTTTCAATATTAAATAGCGAGTGGAATCTGAATCTGCATTAAACTTCTAAATTGATACATGTGATTCAGAGTAAAAATAATTGCATCCTTTTTCCTATATTATAGTTACTGAATCCACCTCTCTGTTTCTTCTTATTTATTAAATGCACTCATTACATCTATCATAATGATTATAATATATTTGGAAGTCTATGTTCAGCACAATTTATTTATCATTTCTGCAGGTTTTGGATATGATTAATAGCCCTCATTACTTGTATCGAATGAATATTCTCCGTGCTATTTCTTCACTCGCTCCTGTCATGGGTTCAGAAATAACATGTTCTAAATTGCTGCCTGTGATTGTTACATTGTCCAAGGACAGGTAAACGGTTTTGGTCTTCAAAATTTTCATTTGTATCGTCTTTGGCATTGATCTAACATATTAAAAATTATTTCTTCTAGAGTGCCCAATATCAAGTTCAATGTAGCAAAGGTGTTAAAATCTCTTGTTCCTATTGTGGATCAATCTGTAAGTGGTCTCTTTTCTCTCCTGACCTTTTTTTTACTTCTTACTGTGTTTCGNAGGTGTTAAAATCTCTTGTTCCTATTGTGGATCAATCTGTAAGTGATCTCTTTACTCTCCTTGCCTTTTTTTACTTCTTACTGTGTTTCCTTGTATCTGTCAAACTGTTTATATTGGTCTTTATTTCTGTCGCTCTTCCCCTTTACTTGCCTGAAGTATTTGCTTGCCATGTAGGTGGTGGAAAATACTATTCGTCCTTGTCTGGTAGAACTCGCTGAGGACCCAGATGTAGATGTGCGTTACTTCGCAAACGAAGCACTCCAGGCAATCGATCATGTCATGATGTCAAGTTAGAGGTTCATCCCCATATGGAATTCACTTAAACCTCTGATCTGATTAAACGTGCTATCACAGATTAGTTTTACCATCTTTTAGACCTGTAAATGTACTCCCTAGTGTTATGTTATAAATATATGGTGACACCAGACTGCCAAGAATGTGTTTTGTTGAGGTGTTCTTGATATTAACAGATTTGTGGATCTTGCCAAACTGGCAGCGTAGTAAACTTTGACGGTAGTTTCAGCCAAGCTCTTCATGTAATTTTCGTAATCTTTGTTTCAAAGGTTTTTTTTGGGAGCTAAATCCTTACTCAAATGTTTGGTTCACCATTTTACATAATTTACCAGCCATAATGCCTGGATTGATTTGCCATTATACATAATTTACTTTGCACAATGCCTGGATTAACTTTTTCTTCTTGAATGTACGCATTCATTACACAAGGCTTTAAATTCGTGATCATAAGTTGAAACCACACACACACGCTTAAGTACTTAACCTGGATAATCTTATTGAGTTGCTGTGACTGTCAGTTAAGTAGAAAGCAATCTGTTTGTTTTCAACTGATTGCCTATAAAAACAAAATAACAACCGAGTATGATGCGAGGAAAACAAAACGTACGCAAGTAAAGATTGACAGGGATGAGAACAAGAGCATAAAAGAAAAAAGAAGCATTTTTGTGAAAATTAGTCTAGCGTTAATCAAGGTTCAATGGCCCACGGGGTTGTTTCCAGAAAGTAGTCAGAGTTCTACTAAAATAAATTAATAAAACCGGGGTCTTACAAAATCATTAAACTGAAATAAAGAAGAAGTTTTCTCATTATACATAGTTTTTAATAGAAATTGTAAAAATGCAGAAAAAGATTTGCAGAATTATGACTTCTTTTAAAAATACTGTGAAAATACAAAATTCCCATGAAAATATAAAATATTTGTAACTTCAATCAACAAAATGTAAATGCAACTATGTTTTTTTTGGAAAGCAAATTCAACTATTTTTATTTTTAATAATTTGGCTTATAACTTTATAAAGTGAGTATGTGTTTAAAAAAATTAATTTCAATCGCGATTGATTGCATACGGCATATTTGCAAATATATCAACGCAGTTTCTAAAGTTACAGATAAGTTTGTAAAATATTGTATTCTGTTTAACTTTTTAACAAAGAACTAGGATATTTTCAAATAAAAATACATGCTTTTAAGTACAATTTTGAGTTTATATGAGAAAAAAGAAAATAAAACAAATAAAAATTATTTCAATACTAATATTTATGTAATTAAGTTTTGTGTTGTTTTTAACTCTGTTATTTATTCAATACTAATATTTACACTATCTTTCAAAAAGTAGAGATAATTATCAAAATTTGGAAAGTTTACCTTGAAAATAATTTTTAATTTCTCCGTAAATCTCACAATCCCAAAATTGGATTTTCATTTAGAGCACGAGAATTGAATATGTTTGATTTGATTCATTGCCATAATGAATCATGTAATATTGTAGTAATGTTAGACAACCTCTTCCGATCGAAGTTAAGACTTGTTGAGGATATATATGTAATCACAAGAGGTAGATAAAATATTAAGCATATTATATGGTATCTCATGTGAAGAAAATAAAAATAAGGAACAAATCAAAATTTATCATATGAAGATCAAGACAACTTATCTGAACAAAAGTCGTGGCGTGAACTTAATCACTGCGCTAAAGTTAAATTTGTCCCACTACATACACACAGACTCATGACAATCAACTTACAGCGTTACACGACATCTGTCTCACTAGTGTAGTACAAGAAAACAGATTGAAAACCTTTTTTTATCATTGCCCATAAACATGTTTATATATGTATGACAATATTTTTGAGTTGTGTAATCAAAACCATGGAGACCCATTTTTCCCATGTCCATCAAACTTACCAAAATCCCGGCCCCTAGAGAGTCATCTGTCACAAAAAAATATAACTGAAGAAGTCCAAAAAATAAAAAGTCTCCTTTTAAAGTCTTAAAATCAAAAAGTCTCACACATAAAATAATATATATAATCTTTCTTTTAAAACAAACTATAAAATTGGAATAATATTTTATTTATTTGAAATAATAAAATATATAAATTTTAACAATCCCTCACATGTTTCAAAAGAAAAAAGAAAAGTTTTATGGACAATGGATAATCAGTTTATTAAGTATCAATATCTTGTGAACTTGAATTGATACCTAGTGCATACAAGTATGTTCCACAACCATGTTAGGTGAAACAAATTCTTGAACCTCTCGTGGTAGTTAGTGAAAACATATATGCGCACTAAAACATTTCTCAAATCAAAAGTATTCTCGCATGACATTAAACTTGATAATGTCAATCACAATTTTATTATAAGATGCCCCACATTATAGCTGGATATTCATGAATGCTCTAGAGTCCTTAGCGTATAGGATCTCATAGGGGATTGCGCGTAACCCCCACATTCACATAGGTAAGTTCATCAAGTTTGTATTGTCGCAAACCACCTCATATAAGGTTATGAACTTATTAAGAACATTAGTTTATCCTAACACATATGACAATAAAATATACTACATCACTTTATTAATAGGAATGGTAGTAGTATTACATAAACATGAGTTCTTTTGTGATTTCGTTTGACCCATTGAACTTAGACATTCCTAAGATGGGTATCCATCACAATTCACTCCACAATAGGCTTCAAACCCATTCCTATTTGTGCTAACTCTAGCACCATGCAAAGGTCATAAACTTGAGTTCTTTTGTGATTCATCACAATTCACTCAACGATAGGTATCAAAACATATTTTGTGCCAACTCTAGCAACAAAAAACCTTTGCTGAGAGAATCTGCAGTATTCATCTCATACTCTTTATACACAAGTGATATCACATTATTACTGATCAGATTTACACATTAGCGTGGCTTAGACATTTATGCCCTCTTTATTATAGATGTAAATTTTTCCAACCTTTGCAAATCACACAATGCCAATCACTTTTCTTGAAATACAAACTCAATGTTTGTCATACAAACACATGCACCATTTATTAATATTGACAAAAATTTGCAACCCCCACAACAAAATAAAGTGAACATCGAAAGTATTTACCTCAAAATTATAATTTGATTAAATACCTTTAACATCTTCTCAACATAATGAGACTGATTTAAGACAACCCATGTGAATTCCTAATAATTCACATCTGCCTTTTCTAAGCCCTTCATATCAAAGCAAGAAGTTATGAAAACATTGCTTGTGTTAAACACATTATATTGTATCAAATATTAACACATCATCCATATAAAAATGTATGATCACATAACCAAATTAATCAAATTTGGAATAAACACAAGTCTCATAATCATTTACCTGAAAACCATTAGAGGTGATGGTTTTATAAAAAATTTCATACCATACTTTGGGCGTTTGCCTAAAACCATATAATGATCAAGTTTGCATACTTTGTCTTAGACAACACATCCCTCTGGATGCTTCATATTTATCTCCTCTCACCTAAAAATTCTTTCTCAATTAAAAATTAGTAATAAAAGGAGGTCCAAAACTTGTCTCAATCCTAGCCTTTTTACTCATTCTAGGCTCAGGAGTGTCACAAGATATAGACAAAGAAGATGCATGATGCAAACATGACAGTCACTTTCATAGGAAATATATGCTCAAAAATTAAACATCTCTTGATTATTCATATGAACCAAAATCAGATGTATATGAGTTTATATGTAGCACCACTAAAGCCAACAAAAAATATCATTTATACACATATTCAAATATACATACGAAAAGTTAACTAACGACTACACATAAATATTAAAGATACTTCTCGAAAAATATCATATCTCACTTGGGCATATCATTAAACAAGTTGCAAGCACATCTTGCATTATATACTCTTACATAAATATCATACACATCATCACAAGTAAAATTAATCATTTTAGCTCAATCTCCGTATATAGATATAAATTTGTCTAATCCATACAAAAATTCAACTTTAGAATGTTGGAATATGTATGTAATCACAAGAGATAGACAAAATATTGAGCAGATTATATGATATCTCATGTGATGAAAATAAAAATAGGGAACAAATCAAAATTTATCATATGAAGATCAAGACAACTTATCTGAATAAAAATTGTGGCGTGAACTTAATCACTGTGCTAAAGTTGAATTTGTCCCGCTACATACACACGGACTCATGATAATCAACCTCCAGCGTTACACGACCTCTGTCTCACTAGTGTAGTATAAGAAAACAGATTGAAAACCCTTTTTTGTCATTGCCCATAAACATGCTTATATATGTATGACAGTATTTTTGAGTTGTGTAATCAAAACCATGGAGACCCATTTTTCCCATGTCCATTAAACTTATCAAAATCTCTGACTCTAGAGAGTCATCTGTCACAAAAAATATAACTGAAGAAGTCCAAAAAATAAAAGGTCTCATTTTAAAGTCTTAAAACCAAAAAGTCTCACACATAAAATAATTTATATAATCTTTCTTTTGAAACAAACTATAAAATTGGAATAATATTTTATTTATTTGAAATAATAAAATATATAAATTCCAACAAGACTGTGTGGAGCTCCATTATGTATCCTTTGTAGGCTGTAACTCCAAGCAACTTATATATACCATAACAACAAAAATCATGTAGCAGGATCCTGATCAGCATTTACACACTGTGATCGAGTTAATTAAGTTGCTGATATATATGTCAAATGTCATTGTAAAGTAAAAGATCGAGCAAAGTGAGATGCATTTTGCAGGTGAGTTGAGAAAGTAGCTAGCTAGAGAACGTTAATCTTGAGTGGTGTGAAAGGAAAATATATGTACACAATTGTCTCAACTTGACCGCGTATTACAAAGGTCTTTTTGTATAGCTTCAGCCTTCAAGAGATCTCTCCATGTCAACTTCCTGTAGAAAATTCTACTCCTCATGTATTGTGTTGTACTTAATTACCATGTAGAATGTCAAGTGCCACACATCATTCAATACTACTTGTAGCTTCATTTCTACTCCTCCTATAATTCAGATCTTAAGTAACAAGTATATTATACGCAGTCATTATTCTAATAAGTCTGCCACATTTACATTGATTAAGTTTAGAGTAAATTGCAGTTAAGTGGCCCATAAATTAATTATTTTGCATCTTAATGGCTAAATTATAAAAGTGACCAAAGTATTAGCTAAATATTTATCAATTACGTATTCAAAGGACTCCTTCCTTCCTCCCGTTAAGTTGTCCTTAACGTCGTTAGGTTATTTTGTAACGTAGTTAGCCTATGATATATATGTGTACGGTCCATATATTTCCCTCTAGTTGCACTAAATAGTCACTCCTCCCACTCATCTCTCAAGCCCAAGCCGATCAAAGGTCATGACCCAACATGCTTCAAAAAAGTCCAGGCAAGTGGTCCAACCTAATTCGTCAAAAAATGCAACTCATCCTGAGATAATTATGTGGAAAGGTAAACAAGTCACTACTCTTAGAAAGTTGGAGGCTGCTAAAAGGGCTGGAAGAGATGAGTTACAGGAGGCTAGAAAGAAGACTGTTGGGAAGAAAGAAACTTTAAAGGGAGTAAAAATCAATGTTGCTAATGCTACCAAAAACAGTGCAACCAAGGGTGATGGGAATGGTGCTAGCAATGCACCATAGAAGATCTAAGAAAAGATAGACTTTTCTTTTATAATTCTACTAAATGCCAACATCATTCGGTACTTATTTTGTTCTAAAAAATTAAGATGTAATGCTTGATTATGATATATTTTGGTACTCTATTAATATGAAAAATTATGATTTTGGGGCTCTATTAATGTTAATGTTACTAGTTTTTTTATTTTGCTGTATGTAAATTACAATTTCAGTTGTTTGAAGAAACAAATATATAACAAATAACTAAACATAATATAACATACTGGGAATACATATGCAAGATATAGTCGTTCAAATTTGTCTAGACATATATAACTTTACCCATATTAATATTTAACAGCCAAGTANTAAGAAAACAGATTGAAAACCCTTTTTTGTCATTGCCCATAAACATGCTTATATATGTATGACAGTATTTTTGAGTTGTGTAATCAAAACCATGGAGACCCATTTTTCCCATGTCCATTAAACTTATCAAAATCTCTGACTCTAGAGAGTCATCTGTCACAAAAAATATAACTGAAGAAGTCCAAAAAATAAAAGGTCTCATTTTAAAGTCTTAAAACCAAAAAGTCTCACACATAAAATAATTTATATAATCTTTCTTTTGAAACAAACTATAAAATTGGAATAATATTTTATTTATTTGAAATAATAAAATATATAAATTCCAACAAGACTGTGTGGAGCTCCATTATGTATCCTTTGTAGGCTGTAACTCCAAGCAACTTATATATACCATAACAACAAAAATCATGTAGCAGGATCCTGATCAGCATTTACACACTGTGATCGAGTTAATTAAGTTGCTGATATATATGTCAAATGTCATTGTAAAGTAAAAGATCGAGCAAAGTGAGATGCATTTTGCAGGTGAGTTGAGAAAGTAGCTAGCTAGAGAACGTTAATCTTGAGTGGTGTGAAAGGAAAATATATGTACACAATTGTCTCAACTTGACCGCGTATTACAAAGGTCTTTTTGTATAGCTTCAGCCTTCAAGAGATCTCTCCGTGGCAACTTCCTGTAGAAAATTCTACTCCTCATGTATTGTGTTGTACTTAATTACCATGTAGAATGTCAAGTGCCACACATTATTCAATACTACTTGTAGCTTCACTTCTACTCCTCCTATAATTCAGATCTTAAGTAACAAGTATATTATACGCAGTCATTATTCTAATAAGTCTGCCACATTTACATTGATTAAGTTTAGAGTAAATTGCAGTTAAGTGGCCCATAAATTAATTATTTTGCATCTTAATGGCTAAATTATAAAAGTGACCAAAGTATTAGCTAAATATTTATCAATTACGTATTCAAAGGACTCCTTCCTACCTCCCGTTAAGTTGTCCTTAACGTCGTTAGGTTATTTTGTAACGTAGTTAGCCTATGATATATATGTGTACGGTCCATATATTTCCCTCTAGTTGCACTAAATAGTCACTCCTCCCACTCATCTCTCAAGCCCAAGCCGATCAAAGGTCATGACCCAACATGCTTCAAAAAAGTCCAGGCAAGTGGTCCAACCTAATTCGTCAAAAAATGCAACTCATCCTGAGATAATTATGTGGAAAGGTAAACAAGTCACTACTCTTAGAAAGTTGGAGGCTGCTAAAAGGGCTGGAAGAGATGAGTTACAGGAGGCTAGAAAGAAGACTGTTGGGAAGAAAGAAACTTTAAAGGGAGTAAAAATCAATGTTGCTAATGCTACCAAAAACAGTGCAACCAAGGGTGATGGGAATGGTGCTAGCAATGCACCATAGAAGATCTAAGAAAAGATAGACTTTTCTTTTATAATTCTACTAAATGCCAACATCATTCGGTACTTATTTTGTTCTAAAAAATTAAGATGTAATGCTTGATTATGATATATTTTGGTACTCTATTAATATGAAAAATTATGATTTTGGGGCTCTATTAATGTTAATGTTACTAGTTTTTTTATTTTGCTGTATGTAAATTACAATTTCAGTTGTTTGAAGAAACAAATATATAACAAATAACTAAACATAATATAACATACTGGGAATACATATGCAAGATATAGTCGTTCAAATTTGTCTAGACATATATAACTTTACCCATATTAATATTTAACAGCCAAGTAAACGGAAGGAAGGGGCAACCCCTAAAATGTGTAATTGATATAGTAAATATTTAGCTATTACTTTGTTCACTTTTATAATTTAGCCACTGCCGTCCAAAATAATTAATCTACGGACCACTCAACTGCAATTTAGTCTTAAGTTTAATAGTAGCTTACATAAGATTATTTGTATATATTTATATATATGATAGGTCCACGCGGGATTCTTCCACGTTTGCAAGGAGGTCAATAATGCGTACAGACATGTTTGAAAAAAAATATTATAAACTTTTTATTATATTTATTTAAACTGGTGCAGTGGTGCCTACTATTTGGAGATATAAATTTGGCTTTCTACCTATAATAAAATTATTTATTTTATTTTATATACAAATTTGAAAAAGTTAAAATTTGTGCTTGTCACAACTGTTAATCTAATATCATATCACAACGCACTGTACGTGTGTGCTGATATGAGTATACGAGCCAGTGAAATGGTCAACTAATGATTTGGTAAGCCTAACTATAGCCAAATCTAAGATCGTTACCTTGACTTTAGTTGACTAGTCATACTAATAAGGAAGTTACGGCAGCACTGACATATACTACTATGCAACAGCTCACAATCTAGAAGACCCTTCCTCCTACTTGCAAAGGCGGCCAATGTTGTGGTTACGTACAGCGTATAGCCTATTTGATTATTATTTTAACTTAAACCAAAAAATTCCTCTCATTAACAATACAAGAGTAAACGATGTATGCTAAATTTAATATACGAGTAGAATTGAAACACACTTAATTTGTTAAAATTCTTGATAAATTTGAAATATATGGTAGGTAAGGTAAAATTTTGACTATATCATTTTTTTTATAATTATTAGTATATATAATTATCATATTAACATTAAATTTGCAATATTAATTTAGTAAAATAATGATTGATCGGGTAAACTTAGTAAACGATTTCCCACCGAGTAGCGAGACTTGAAATATTTCCACTTGGGAAATATCCGCCAACCCAACATCTTGCACACTTGTATCTTGAAACTTTGACTCAAATTAAAAGTAAGCACATTTCTCTAACTCATTTTAATTCCTATATAAAGCCGGACAGTTTCACACACTCAAAACATAATTCCCAGAGCAACTACTCTTCTTATTATTCTACTTGTCATAATATTTCACAAGGCCTAGGCTAGACTCATGGAGGAGTTGTACGATATTGTCGATCATCATGATATTGATCAAACTAGCTATGAAAATGATAGTGATGATATGTTCTACGCTGAACTTGAGAGAAGAATTCTTGTGTTGATTAACACAGCTGATGAGAGTCATCATGATCATTCGAAAAACTCACGGATGAGACGAACAAATAATTATTCGTCTCATCAAGATCAAAGCTATTTTGATTGGACAGAGACCGAGAATCCTCCCAACTCCGTGCCAAGCACAATTTTAAACTTGTGGAGATCAGCTAATGTTAATGGAACTGGAACTGGAGTGTTCATTCCTCATATGGTTAAAGCCAAAAGGAGAAACAGGAATCGTACGTTTTCTCTGCCACTCTAGCTTTTATATATAGTTATGTAAAATCATATATTGTTGGAATTGCGAGATACTGATGATTACAAATTGTGATCTACAGGGGGAAGAAAAGTAAGAAAGGAACGAGAAATATACAAGGCAAAAGCAGTGGCAAAATGATAATTGGTTGATGTACTAGTCAAAAGAAGTTGGCTACAAATTCACATGTACACTTCCTGATGCAATAAGGATACCTACACCATGAATTGAGTGTAGTTGATTTAATTCCCTTGATAGCAATACAGATGTGTAATTATTCTTATTAAATTCATTATTTCATTTGAAGATTGCACTTCAATTTACCATATAGCAGTGACAATTCCAGATTGTCCAGGTATGGGGAAAAAATAATAAATGTAGCAACAGGTGGTGAAATCAGATGTGTTGAATCCGGTTATATCTCTATCTATTGCATTTTTAAAAATATTCGTTTAGCTTTAGACAAAATGTTTTGTACTAACTTTGCGATGTTTTGGAATATATTTGAAAGTTTTATTGTATGTTTAATTTGTACATGTTACAAGAATTCCAAACTCTAGCTAGACAGTGCATTCACTTTTTTTTTAATAATCAGTTACTAAAATTTAAATAGTTTACATTTTTACTTAGGCTTATTCATAAACTCCAAATTATTTTATGGTATTTTCTAGGTCCAGTTATTTTGAAATATATTTACATTTATACAAGATATAATAAGTATATATTATAACTCTAATGTAGTTAATCAAAGAAACCATATTCGATTATATATTGTATATATGACAATTACTTGAAGAACTTTAGGATGATCACCTTTTCAAAAAAAAACAGTTGATAACCGTTCCCGTTTTCTGTCCTTCTTTAGCAAATTTGTGAAAGTGTTGATTGTATTTTTCGATCGAATTTGAACCTTTAATTACGAGGTATAATACATGTGTAAAAACATTATTTTAAAAAAAATGACTCTTTTAAAAGAAATTATAAAAATATAATTTTTAAAATTCTATTATCAGAAATACAATCTACATTTTTGCAACCAAAAATATAATTTTAATTTTTTAAAATTGATTCAGTGTTTTGATCACATTTTTAAGTTGATTCAGATTAAATTGGTTACATATTATAATTAACAGAATGTTATTTCATAATTAAAATAACTTAATTACAATTTTATATTTTCAATCAAACTTAAATATAACTTTAAATTTTTCATTCGTTCAAATAGATGATAAGCATTTCACCAAAATATTTTTAAAGAAAAAAGAGGAAGAATAAAATGAGATATCTAAATTTTGACCAAGCCGGCATAAGTCCTCTGTCCTTCGAGCCTTCTGCTGCATCCTTTTTTAATCCATCCCCCACTATGAACTCACATTTTCAGGCACACCAGAGACATCGTGATCCATGGATCTCCGAAACCGCACCAAAGCCGAATCCTATCTGGGAGATTTGATTCATTTTATATAATTTTAATAAAGACTTAATTACATTTTGATGGTCTCAACTATAATATTTTTATAGATTAATAGCTCAATTATAAAATTTGTCAATTTGATGGTCAAACTATTTTTTTAACGGACATTAGTAAAATAATACTTAATTGTATTTTGATGACCAGAATTATAATTTTTCTACAAAAAAATTACTACCAATTTGTTGGTCAAGCTGTTTATTTTTTAATAGTTGATTGCATCCAATATATTCCACTACCCTTGTCTTATCATTATTATTATCTAAAAAATGAATTCGATGAATCTGATCATTGTTTAATCAATACTTGAGATTATAAAAAAATTTAACAAAACTTATAAATATCACTCTTTGTAGAAATAGATTTTCCTTTTCAATTTTATATAAATTATCGAATCAACCTCATAAATATTTTTATTTTATAAATTTATATTAATATGATTTAAAATTTAAAAAGTTTGATAATTAAAATTATATAAAATAAAGTGTGAATATAAAATTATAATATAATCAATTATTAAAAAATTGTAAATAATTAACCAACAAGTTGGTAAATATTATAATTGAGCCATTTTTCTGTAAAAAAATTATAATTAAGGCCATTAAAGTGCAATTAATTATAATTTTACTAATGTTCTTTAAAAGAATTGACGGAATGCGATCAAGTGCTAAAAAATAAATAATTTGATCATCAAACTGACAACTTTTATAATTGAACCATTTTTATAAAAAATATTATTGTTCAGAGCTTTAACAAAATATAAACTACTCGTACAATTAAGTCTTTAACAAAACATAAACTACTCGTACATCTTATCAGGAAAAAATGAACAACTACATACTAGCCAAGTCCAAATACATCATGGGCCACTGGGCCCAACAAACATATTCCTCGACTGTTAACCAACCCCTTGCGGTCCACTCATTGTACACACAGATTAAAGAAGTGCTACGAGGGACATGAAACTGAAGTGAAGGGGTTAGTAACTAGTAACTACTTGTAATGATGTTGCAGCATCACTTTTCAGATGATCATGTGAAGCTTAAAACTAAGCAGGTACTTGTAACACTCTTTTTAGTTAATATAATAATATCCTTAGTGTTGTACAATATATATGTGATACTCCTTAGGTTTTGATGATAACACTAGTAGCAAGCTGATAGGTTGTATTTATACTTGTTAGCAAGCTAATATACATATTCTGTATGTTACTGACATGTACTTGCAGGAATTATTAATATATACATTGTCAGCAAGCTAACAATTACAGGTTATGACTAATAGCAAGCTAGTAGGTACAGAATGGTACTAACAGCAAGCTTACAGTCTCCGCCCAGATTTACTTGAAGACCAAGTCAAGTGCGGATTTCAAGGAGAATTCTTAGGGATAAACTTGTGAGAACTCTAATACGTTTATATAACTATTATATATTATTAGAGCTCATAAAATATCTTTTCTAAATTAAAAGGAAGTGGTTTTATTATTTTAAACTTCTTATCCTT
>QRFB01007166.1:0-35882 GCA_008931105.1 Oenanthe javanica | reverse complement strand
AGTCGAGGATGTTCCTATCTAAGTTATCAATTAGAACATCTGTTGGTGAAGTTTCAGATGTTATTAGTACCTCTTGTTTTTTAGATTATTGCTAGAAAAACTGCTGGCATTCTGTGATGANACCTCTTGTTTTTTAGATTATTGCTAGAAAAACTGCTGGCATTCTGTGATGATATTATGCAGGTTTAGTTAATTTCTTCAACAAATCAGACTTAATTTAAATCTTTCTTCATATACTACTACTGCATATTCAGGCTCGACTGGATGAAGTTCAAATTGCTGTTGTTTTGTTTTTAGCTTTTGAGTTAATAAATTGGGCTGATTTTTGTTGACATTCTAGTCATTGATTGATAGTTTATCATGAGATGCCTATTGTCTTATCAGGTGAATTTGGTAGTAAAACTTGCTTGTACAGCAGGAACTTGGAGCATATCCGAGGACAAAGAGGCTAGTGCTTTGAGTTAATTTTTCAGGAAACATTGACAAAATCAGGAGACTTCTAGTTGCTCNCCTACATCACACTATCAGTAACCTAATTAATAATCACACTTTCACCTACTTGTATCCCGACACTCATAAAATTACCAAACAAAAACCTAAATTAATAAAAAATTGCCGGTTTTCAACGTCGAGATTTTTGTGTATCATTTAAAGTACATAGGAAAAACCCACGCCTAGTTTCGTTTAGTTTTAGCTTAGATGCAGAAAATTATGTATGTAGTTTAATAATGTTACTCACAGCAAAAAAAGAGTAGCAGTTCAACAAAAAAACAGGCAACACCCAATTAAGTTGGTGAGTCTAAGAGCAAGGTAAAGAAAATAGAAAATAAATTATTACATATGGCTGGTCTGTAAAAAAATAATTGTGCAATAATAAACTGAAAAATTCATATAAAATTCTAAAATGAAAGCTGCCTACAGTTTCATATAAAGTTTTTACAGTACAGTCAAACTACACAATAATATATCGTAAACTCATAATAACAGATACGAGATACCATAACCACAAGCTGAAAAAAGAAACTATAGCTTTGGGATTTGCACGAAAAAGGCCATAGTGACAATTGATGATGGAGATAACTAATAACATACTGCCATTATGAAATTTGTAATATTAACAAAAACTTTTAAAGCAGAAGCTTTATTTGATAAATGATATTACATTGTAGTCATATTGCTACCAAACCTTGAGAATGTAAGCCTATCCCCAAGAGCAATAACAGAATGATTTTTAAAAGGTGCCTCGGGCCTTGGCACCAATTGGATTACTTATGCTCCAGTATGGAATTGCAACTTCTTCAATGCTTGATACAAGCAAGAAAGTGAAGAAACTGTGCACTTGGAACCTTCCATCAAGAAAATGTATCACTTAAATATGTCAAACAGAATTTCACTACTGCATAACAACTTCAGTAATTTCAATTGGAAGTTTTATATGACAAATTGAGAATAGATAAGAAGGCGCTCTAAAATAACTCAGAAGTTAAAAAGAAAAAGCCAAAAAGGTTTAACAATATATACAAGGAACTCACAAGATTGAGAAACTTTCAAAAAACTTGTGGGAAAAGAGAAATGAAAAAGTGGTAGTAAAATTTGTTAGCTATAACTCTTAGGTTGAAAAATGTAAGACACTTGAAATGTTAAATAAGGAAGGACAGAAGGTGAAACATATGACCACTGCTTAATTACTGGGCTACGAGCAATCATTTTTTTGCTGTTAGGTATGTAACTTCTAGTGTTTACTCAAAGGGTAAAGAATGCCAAAGTGTCTCTTATTCTCATTCTAACTGTACACAAATCGGCATTCATTTTACAATTTTAACCCATTGTGTAGACTTTATTTTTAGTTGTATGCAATTCTAAAATTTATCACTAAAATATAAAATTTTATTCTGCAAGTCTGTACAAGTTTAGGATGTTGTGGCTGTGGAACTAATGGCAAAAGGATTCACATGGTGCCTACCACAACGATCTATGCAGAAATGGGAGGTTCCGCCTCCATATTTAAGCGTTACCTCCACCAACATTTGTTGAAAACCTAATGTAAACTTTTGTGCCCCTTAAGTACATCAGATTTTTTACAAACTTCAAATGCATGTGGCACCAAATGAGCTTGTATATAGCAGGATCGAAATCTTGGAACAAAGTTTCTCTGACATTAAACCGCATATCCACCTTAGTGTTCACTGTAAAACATATGTAAAGTGATATATAATGCATAATTAACAAAAGGAAGAAATTGAAAATTTTCAAATGCCACTAAATGTATAGAACTGCTTTTAAATCTAAGCAACCTTGTATCTCTAACTTTATGATTTGCTTTGTATTTGCTGATCCTGCTTTGCTATTTCCCTGATGGTGGAAGAGTAACGGTAATGCAGTTTGCTGATTGTATAGTAGAGCTGGTAAAAGATAATCTGAAGAAATTAACATTTATTGCCTGCATAACAAAAAATCTCACACTTCATTTACCAGCAAGTAAGACTGCCCCCTACAGACTTTAATTTACAACTGAAAGTTTGATCTCAGATCCAATTCTTTTAATGAACCAAACTTCTGTTCGAATCGTAATCATTTATAATTCTCAACTCAAAACAAAAAACTCAAATTCTTTTAGATTCGAACTGCTTCTCCCATCTACAGGTTTACATTNGAACCAAACTTCTTGTTCGAATCATAATCATTTATAATTCTGAACTCAAAACAAAAAACTCAAATTCTTTTAGATTCGAACTGCTCCCATCTACAGGCTTACATCCCTACCCAACTTCCAAAATATTTCATTACAGATAAAATTACATTGCAAGTACATCAAAACCATCTTTCTGGTTGCTTTTATTTTCTTCTAAACCGGAGTTGGTCTTTGAATTTCTAAACGCAATTGAAGTCGAAACTAGCTGGAACACTGCAAGTGCATAAAGGGCATGCCTTACAACCACAAACAAACATCTAAGCAGCAGCCCTATCCTGTATATTGTCCAGACCATTCTGAGGGCCACCAGTCTGGTCTTATAGTTTCAACTTTCACGCCTTCATGTCCTTTAATCACCAAGGTTTCTAGGCCTTTAAAAGCTTCTTCTAGGCGCAAAATCCAAGCCCACGAGGCCCAAGTGCAGTAGTAATGGTCCCAGCCTTTTTACCCGATGCAGCTACCAGAACTTCTGATCTAGGCGCAACTTCCTGTTCCAACTCTGGAAGGACAGAAAATCAGTTCAGTTGAAGACAACAGAATGTTGTTAAGAACAAAGTGTTTTACCTTTTCCACGTCATCAAGAAACCTTAAAGGAATCAAGCGCTTCCGAACAACCCCGCAATGATGGGAACGGGCAATGAGTTCCTGACCAATGTAGCACCCCTTGTCAAAGCTTATGGCATTCAAACCAGCAAAATTGTACTGAAGCGGGATAGCTTCACCTAAAAATGTTAATAAAAAACGCAGAATACGAGTTTTAGTTAATGGGTATTTTAACTTGTATAGAGTAAACTGCGCAAAATGATTCCCAATCAACAGTCAACAGTAGGCATTTGGCAATTGTGAGCTAAAAATGCTCATTTCTAAGTTCTAAGAAACAACATTTGTAACAGATCATCTCAAATTAAAATATATATATATATATGACACCATGCAGGGATCATATATAGGCAGAAACTTTGTTAAATCAAGTCCACAGTATAAAATACTCCTCCTTAATTTTTCTGAACCCTTGTTTTTGAATTACAGGGAACTCTTCGAGTATAGGAACAGAAGATCTTCATACTAACACCCATTTCTAAAGGAAAAAAAGAATTATAGACCAAACACACTGGGAGATATTTCAACCTTTTGGCATCTCAATCGAGCCTTCAGCAACTCCCTTTTCCAATCTCCAGAGTAGGTAGTTTTGTTCATCAGTTTCCTTGTCCGCCTCAACCAAAGGTGCTGCAACATAGAGAAAACAGTTTTCTAGTCCATCAGGTACAAAGTTAGCAAATTGATTCATTTAGTGAACTTTTAAATGAGAGACATTTTATTTAATAAGATCTCATAGATACTCAGTGGGGGAGGGTGATCGCGGTTTTGAAACCGGAAAAGATATCAAGCATCGAAGCAACAAACAAAATGAATAAAAATTGTTAGCCATATTGTTTTGCTAATCTACAGGTTCAGTATACATCATATATGTTACTAACCAAAATATTTTTTAACACCCTAATACTCCATAATCAATTTCGAAGCCTCGAGGTTATCTTTTTAACATTTGAATTAACATTTTAATCATCACTAATTTATGTTGTACTGAATTTAATATTTATAAACAATTCAGTAATATGTTGTACTGAATTCTGAGTTTGTTTCTCCGTACATTTTCTGCATAAACTCTTTTGCTTTACCTTGGATCATTTGTCCTGACATATTCACATTCTCTTGTCTTTGAAAGAAATCATTCATATAAAGCTTTCTCTAGTTCAAGATATTTAGCTGACTTGTGCCTCTTAACATTGCTATTTTTCATCTCATCAGACAAATATTCCGACGACCTTTTAAGAGTATTTGATATTGTGGTTTGGCTAGTAACCAAATCAATTTTTTTTTCACTCATGCTTGCATATCTTTTTGGCTAATACTTGGATGCTCCTTCTTATGCTCACACATGACTCTCCTTATCTGATCTGTTAAAGTAATTTTTGTCACTGGTTTTGCCTGCTCGTTGGAAGCCATTATAGTAGATTGAACACGGAAATAGTAATACTGTATGATTGTGTTATGAAGATACTGTGTGAATTTAGAATTATATATAGCTTGGTATGAGGTATTGAGTAGACATCTTAACTTTAACTATTATGCATGTACACAGTAGTCGCAATACATGGTACTGTGCATTTTATCTACTCTATGCATGCATGTACAACTAAGCTAGAATTCTAAAAATATGAATATAATTAAAGTTTGCATAAAAGTTATAACTACCGTGAGTTCAAGGTACATTTGAACTTAATATATACAAAATGATATAATTACAAAAAAGAGCTTAAAAATATCATCTAAATGAATTATTATTCATTTATCGATAAATAAATATTATTTTCATTAATCGATAAATAAATAATCTTGCCAAATAAATATTTTTTTTGTTCCCAAAGGTATTCATTTATCGAGGTTCTACTGTATATGATGAGTGATGACTGATGACTTCGTCCCAGATTTTATAAAAATATACCAACTAAAAAACATTTGCAGATTAGGTAATTTTTCCGAGATAATATCAAGAACTTTATCTTCTAGAAATATATGATTAATATATGAATCAGTAGGATTTATCCAAAAAATTATGAGCACAAAATTTAATTTAATTCATTTATTTAATCTAATATATTTTTATACTCAAATTTATACAATATTTAATTAATAAATAAACTAAATCAAATTCACTTAAATGAAAGAGTTGACTTTTATTCACGAAACCAATGCACTGTAAATGCGTCAACGACTGTGATATTCACGTTTCGTCGTCAAAATGTGTTTACGTACCCTCGTCTCATTTTAATCGACTTATTTGATTTTCATACGTATTAAAAATAAATTTATCTCTATTTTAATTATAATACCCCTTATAATTGCATTAATGTATATGCCTACTTCTTTTGGGACTGTGTCTAGCCTGTCGAACTTATTCCTCTCACCTACAATAAAAATCAGATCAGTATACCCGGTTGGATATAAAAAATATATATATCCAACAAATTGAAGTCCATGAAATGAAAAATAAACGGTCGAGATCGACGACGTCCATTAACTTACAACTGTATAATTAATTTGAAATTGAGTATGTGATAAATGTTTATCAACCGATGTACAGCTTACTAACCGATTTCATAAATTTTCATTTAATCCACAAAACAAGTTGGCCATCATATATAGGTAGTTTATCTACCATCATAATTGACTAGTATAAAACATAACAAGTTACTGTAAATTCTCAATTAATTAATAATCAATAAATTAATAAATTATGATAAATTAATATTTTTAATATAAATTTTTGATTTCAACGTAATAGCAACGGTACATTTTTCATCTCGATTAATTAATAAACTCAATAAATTAATAAAAAATTTCGGTCCCAATATTATTAATTTATAAAGATTTTAGTGTACTCTTTCTGTCTCTTTTTTCACATTTTTAATTTTAAATATATATTTTAAAATTTACTTATTTTCAGAAAAAATATATACATACTAACTTTTTCTGAAAATAAGCACTTATTTCCAGTTTATAAGCCCAGCCAAACCGGGACTTGGAATAATTAACTTATAAGCTAGCTAGTTCTCGCTGACTGTCGAGTGGCCGGTGAGCTAGCTAGCTAGTCGTCATCATCATCATGGTGAATGTGATTATTAGCACGCCCCCACGCTATTGTATCTCTTACCTCCGGCAATTTGTAACGGCACAATACAATGCTGCACCACAACAAGCTCGAATCTCGGCACACCAATTCTTCCATGCCCTGGATTTAGATGGAAATGGATTCGTCGATTATGACGAATTCAGGAGTTTTTTCATTTCCCAAGGCTTTCAACAACACACATGCATAAATTTATTCACGAGCTTAGACGGAAATAGAGATCATCGTTTAGATTTTTTGGAAGTGATGACTCTTTACTACATGCTCAAAACTGGGATAGGCTACTATATCTGTAACACCTGTGATGCGTGCAGACAACAACATTCAACACTGCTGCAGGTGAGTTGATATTTGTAAGTATTACTGTACTGAATAAGTATTTATTTACTCTTTTTTTCCCAGAAATAAACAGTTATATATAACGATGTCTTTATTAGGTCTTCAAAATGTCCCCCCTATGTAAGAGTTAATTGTATTACTTACATTAAGATATTAGGGAGTTACCTTTTTCATTATTATTAGAAAGGTTCTCGTATTATATTAGTTTTCTTTTATTATTGATTATGTATTATCTATACAAACAATTGTAATTTTGTAAAAGAATTAGAAAAATGCTAAAGATCATGAAAAATGCTCTCAAATTTTTTATCAAATGATGAGTTGTCATTGTATAATTGTAACTTTCTTATAATAAAATGATATAAAATGAGACCCACGTGCATATATATGCGATCACGAATTAAAACAAGTTAAATGTCTGCCCTTCCCCGTCATTTGGGAAAAAAATTTGGAGTCTCTATCATTACTCAAATAATTAAGACTTATGCAAATTGTACGAGAAGAACGAGATTTGAGATTACTTTATCAGATATTTTTCTGTTTCTTTTACTATTTAATTAGTTAATCACATTTGATGAATATTTATTATTATTTAGAATTTAAATACTCACCTGGTAAAGAATGAGCGACTGACTTAAGCCTCGTGGATTGTCTGGTCGAATTTTGAATATGTCTATAAAATGGATTATTACCTATCTTTATATGGCGGATAATTAGAAATTTTACACTACTCCCAAAATTTAAAGAACTTAAAATTTCTGTCCGAGAAACAACCAATCAATTTATAACTAGAAAAACTAGAAATAGTCTTTATCCCACGAAATATGGAGACAAATTAGAATTAACTTTCATCTCTAAGGGTCACTTCGGCAAGGTATTTTTGCCATTGGTGTCTTTCTAACATCTATGCAATTCACTGCTTTACCAAATATTCCATCAATGGAATATTCAAAAAGTAATATATAATAATTCAAAAATTGTAATAGAAAAGTAAAAAAAGGAAGTTTGTGAAATCCTTATTTTTCTCTGATACGATAGAATTCAGTTTTGTTTAATAATAATAAAATACAATACAATTTCAATAATAGATAAATTTCCTAATTTAAGAGAACATGAAGTGCGGTTTTGTTTATATTAAAGAAATATTTATTTTATTATAAATTACTTCAATTTTAGTCATTATATATTATTTATTTAAAATAAGTAAATTTAAAAAGTTCCCCTTTAAAGCTGTGTGATGGCTTAGTCCCATGCATGTATATATAGGTTTGTGTTCAAATATAATCCAGTTTTATTCTACATACTTTACAGACTTTTTAAGATGATTAATTTTAATCTCGTTTTAAACATTAATTATGTTTAATATAATATTTTTAGTAATTTTACATATTTTTTCATTATTTTAAATCTGTTAAGAGAGTAATTTATACTAATTTTATCGAGGTGATTTGTATAGTCCCGTAACTAGTAATTTGTGCTTTCATATTTTTTGTTTTTTTTGTTTTAAGTTATCGAAAGATTTTTAAAAAAGTTATTGGTGATTTGGTTATTTAATTTGTATGATATTATTGAGTCATCCTTACCATTGATGATTTGCAGGGTTTGTAGAATAAAGTAATTTATAATGAAATATAACCTTATATCACCTACTAACTTAAAACCGTGAATCTGAACGGATTTTTGATATTTTATAATATTCATTTATATTAAAATAACTTTTTGATATTTTTTATTTCTCCAATAATTAACACAACTAACACACAATACGAATAACTAACGTATTAAAAAATTGTAAAAATAATAATAATAATTTCTACATAAAACAATACTGCATAAACAATTGTTGTTATAATATTATTATGAGATTGCTAGCCATGAGTATGACCCGAGGTTAAAACAAAATCTAATATAAAAATAGAGATATTTATGTAAATACTGTGCATGGGGTGTGTTATTACATTTATAAATTTATCCTTCTAATATTATATTCAAAAACATATAACCCAGGAATAATTTGAGGCCCATTTTTCACTATTATTATGAGTTATAATAACAAATATTAGCTCTCTCATAAGAATATTGAAATTAGTGATATTGTTAAAAAAATGATTTATATTATTATTTTTCATAAATTTGATTCATATCTATATACTCCCTCCATCCCAAATTAGATAAACTTTTAGCACGTATGTTAAGCATTGACCACGTAGTTCATTAAATTATTTTAAAAAAAATTCTTTTGTAAATAAAAATTTGAAACTTAATTTTTTTATTTAAAAAAATAATTTCCGAAACTATCCCGTCAATACACTTTAACATGCCAAAAATCAAGGGGTCATCTAATTTGGGATAGAGGAAGTATCTATTTAATTAGAAAATATGAGAAATTTATATAAATTCAGAAATTAAATATATATTTTTTGAATTTAATCTCAAAGTGATTTTAATTTTAAATATAATCTCATATAATATTTTACTCTTTATATTTTAATAATATTTTAATAGTTTATAACTTTATATTATGAAATTGACTTAAATAATTTATATTTGTTATAATTATACATTTTTGAGATTATATTATTAGTAATATATTAAAATTTTAATAGAGTTTAAAGAGTTTGAGTAAAAATGAAATTGAGATATTTACAATTGTATTAGATTTATACTAATATACTATTATATTATAATTGAAATTAATAAATTATATGTATTTAATTTTTTTGAAATTTTAATAGAATTTTATAACATTAATAATTTATAATTTTAATAGAATTTAAAGAATTTTAGTGGTAATGAAATTTAGATATGTAAGTTAATTAATTATAGTTGTGTTAGTTGCAGAAGGTGTTGAATACAATAATATACTTTTTCCGAAAACAATCAACAAATTACTATGAATGAACCGCAAATTTTAGTAGTGCTTTCTAAAATCTATTACAATACAAACTTTTTCAAGAAAGAAAGTATTCTTAGGATCTGTTAGGTTATATGAAAAATATAACTTTGAACAATACAAATAATGTAAACCTATTTTGTGTTTATATAAACACAGTTTCTCTATCAAATATTATAAGAGATAATGATTACAATTAATAAAAGAAATTTTCTTCTCTTATCTCTTGTTAGCTAGATAGCTACAAGCCCTAATCCCTAATTTACTGCAATTGGCAAATCTGCAACCGACATATCAATCCCAAAGTGCAAGTCAATCTTCTCCTGATTTGTAGGGATTAGCTGATCAAACTCTGATCAATATATACTCTGATCACAAAAACTCTGACTGGGTTATCTTCTGATGGATGATGTCATGCTAATACTATAATCTGATTGTTAAACTCTGATAGTTAACTTTGACTTCATCATATATTTACTTCTAACAATCTCATCAATTTATATGTTATGAAATAAAACATAAATTCTAATATGATGATATTTTCAAAAACCAGTAAATACAAATGCATTGTAATGAAATTACCTTTGCAATTAATCAACAATTCTTCTTAAATTAAACACTGATGCAATAAGATCTTTGGGTAGCTTCTCTTCAGCTGCATCCATAGCTTGCTTTATCTCTTTCTTAATCTTTTTTCAACTCTTCATTTGAGTCATCTGTTGGAAATATGACAATCCTTGGATTATAGATTGGATTTTTTCTCATACCTTTATCCATATATATACAACATATTCTTTTTCCATTAGGATTAAAAAATAAGTGAGTGGCTCCAAGAGTAATGTTTAGCACAATAGTTTTTTCATCTCCCTTTCACTGCCATCCTCCAATACATTCTTAGGTATGTATACCCCATCCGAATTTTTCTTCACACCCTTTTGCCTATAAGATATTATATTCTTGTTACTCTTTACTCATCTGCTAGAGGTCTGATTCTTCTCTTTAAGTAAGTACATATCATACTCAAGATTTTTCAGCTTCTTTTGAGCATATCCACATCACTTAACTTGAATACCCTACCATCTTCAAGAAAATATATGAGCTTCTCCTTGGGTTCACTCCCATTAATGTGTCAAGAACTAGTTGAACAAATATGAGTTTGTCACTATTTTTCTAAGTCAACTCTTCATCTACTCTGTCAACTAATGAGAATGGTTCACTCAATGCAAGATGTACTCTAGATAAAATCTCTATTTTGTCATGTCGAAGACCTTCTCTTTTCCTTGACTCTTTATCATGGGTTCTACTTTCAACAACTTTTGCCCATAGAGGTCTTGATTTTTAAGATTTTGCTCTTCTTAACACAATTTCTTCATCTTCTTCTTCTTGATCAAAAACATATGCCATAGATTTAAATATTGGATTAATTCGAGAAGAATTAAAAGGTTCTGAGACATTTTTCTTACCCTTGCCTTTCACAACATTAGAGTTTTTAGTTTGTAGCTTCCTAGACCTGGTGACTGGTCTTTCGGAGTTTAGTTTCACAACATCTTCTGATAAGGCATTTTTCTTTTGGATATGCTGCTTCTCTATTTCTTCAGCCTTCATTTTCTTTCCTTTCTTCCAGAGTTGAGCACTATTAATTTCATCTTTCATTCTTCTAAATTCTTCTTTAGCTTTCATAGCTTCTTCAAAGTTTACTACATGATTTTTCCTTTCAAACAGTTTTCTTATTGCCTTGCATTTTTCCAATACTGTCTTCTTCGCCTTTTTAATAACATCATTTACTTGGTCCAGAAATAAGATATTCATCTTCTTTTCAATTTTCTATTGTCTCTCAGATAAGAACTTGTGAATGTTTGCCTGAGAGATGACCAATTTTTCTTGCTTTTTAGACATGGTAGAAATGTTTTTGAACATATCATGTTTAGCCAAAGAAGAAGTAGAAGCCAGATCAGTCCTTAAACCTTCAACATTGGAATTTAATACTTCAACACCTGGGTGGGAAATGCCTTGGTCAGCATAATAGAGGACTTGAGATGAGCTTTAAGTTCTCAAATTTTATGATATAGTCAATTTCTCTGTCTATACCTTATCTTGCATCTTAGCAGCCCTAGCAACAGAAGATTCAACTTCAATATGTTGTTCCAAAGAGAATACAACCAAAAAGTTTTCAAAAGATAGATCATATGAGGTAACTGCTAAATGTGCGGGCCACTTCTTACCAGCATATTTGAATGAGAAGGGAGTAATCAAATTAACATCGTCATCCAGATCATCCTCCTCCTCAGTCTCAAAATTTATATGTACTACAATATTAGCATGTAAATAACATATATGGTGCATCAGAGTTTGCATTTTTTATGATAATTTGAGCATCAGATCCTTTCCTGGATATGCTCTGAGTACCTTGAGTGGTAATTGGGGTCTCTATTGAAGGAAATGGCACTATTTGTAGTGGAGAAATGAGGAGAACATCAGAGATTAATAGAATTCCAACATCATCTTTAACCTCATCCTTGTCAGAGTTTTCAAGCTTCAAATTAGACTTTGCCTATTGTACTATTTCTCCGTCAGCTTCTTTGTCTTGGCTTTCATTCACACTTTGGGTGAATGATTCTTCTAGGGCCTGTGCAGTAACAGTTGCTTTAACCCTTTGAGTTGAAGGTTCTTGTGGCTGAACTCTTGATCTTCATGATTTGTTTTGTCTACATCCATACTTTCAATAGATGATTCTTGTGTGGCTGGAGCTTTCAAAGATGCTGCAACACATTGAGTTGATGGATCTTGTGGGACTTGATCCTTGTTGTCATCAGTAACAGTGCATGCATCTATACTTTGAATAGATAGTTTTTGTGAGGCAGGTCCTTCAAAGACTGCTAGGTTCTTGTGGGTCTGGACTAGGAAGAGAGATTGAAATTTTTGACTTTGGAGTTGTTTGAAGTCTGTCAGCCTTTTGTTTTTTCTTTCTTGAATAGACATGTGAGTCATATCTAGGCTAATGAGCTTTATCTCTCTTCTTCTTTTCAGCAGCTACTTTCTTGTCAACTAGTTCTATAGAAGCTTCTTGAAACTTAATCCAAGGTACCTAAATAAATTTCTTAATAGGAATTGGTGATGTGCATGAATCAGAAATTTGCATAGTTGTAGGTGTGCTAGGTGTTTCGCCCTTATAACTCCCAAGTTTTTAAACCTTAACACACTGTACAATAACATCAGACTTTGTATCATCAGGATTTAACATGTCATAGATACAGCCTCAGAGTTTAGCTGGTCTGTTGCATCAAAACGTAGAAAAATATTGTTTCACTTTAGGTTTTACCAGCCTCGTCTTCTTTTATGGTCGAGCCATTTCGATCAGTTGTTTGGATGGGCTTCATGAAGGGGGCTAGTAACTTTAATAGAGATTTTAGCTGATAGAACAACATGATCATCGTTATCAGATTCTATATCTTCAGCAATAAATCTGTTGTTTAAAGTAAAATGTTCAAGTGACTTCTTGGAAGGATCTGCAATAGAGAATTTTCTTCCTTAATAGGAGAAAATTCCCTCTTGTTGAGAATATCCATTTGCAACAAGTCTGGATTTATTTCTTGTAATTATGCCATCACTATCAGTCTTTTTCCTAAACACCCATTTAGTACCTATAATTGATTACTTTCATTCAGGTACAAGTGTCCATACTTTATTCCTCTCAAATTTATTCAGTTCCTCTTGCATTTTTGTTACCCAATTGCATATTTGAGAGCTTCTTCAACCTTCTTTGGTTTAGTCTAATATAGAAAACTGTGATAAAGACATTCATTTTTAGTAGCTCTTCTGGTTTGAACACCACTTTCAAGATCACTAATAATGATTTGATGTTGATGATCTCTTGTCCATTTTCTAGCAGGAGGTAGTTGAGTTCTTGAACTAGATGCTCCCCCATGATCCATTGTTTCCTAAAAAGAGCGTTATTGTGTACCCATAGCATTTTTTGATGCTCCCCTACATATGTGCTATCATTAGAATTTTTTTTCATCAAAACTTGACTCATCAAAGTTTGAGTAGATACTGATGAACTAGAGTTTGATATATTTTCTGATAACTCTGTTAACATTGTCTCTTGAATTGAATTGTTGTGTTTCTCCCCTCAACATTTGCACTTCCATTTTAGACATCTTATGATAGATTAATTCATCAGAGTGTGTTTGATCATCAGAGTTTTGAGGATCAGAAATTGGAGGACCAACATTCACTGAAATAGAGTTTATCAAGTTATCCAAACTTGAAAACTCATTTTCAAATCTTAGCCTTTCATGTGCATCCTCATCATGGATTCCTGTTATCTTCTTATCATTAAATGAATCATGTGTTGACTCCATGACTACCTCTATTATCATATTGTAGATTTTAAATTCTTTTGATGAAAGGGAATAACCAACAAAAACTCTTCATCAGCTTTTAGTATAAATTCCAAAGTTGTTGAGAATGTGTTCTAAGAACAAAGCACTTGCACCAAATATGTAAAAGTATTTCACATTTGGCTTCTTGTCCTTTATCATTTCATATGGTGTCTTACCATCCCTGTTAAACAGTGTACACTATTATGGTAGCTTTGCTTTATCCAACATGTTTCTTACAGTTTCAACGAGAGTTCTATTTTTCCTCTTTACAACACCATTTTGTTGAGGAGTTCCTGGGGTTGAGAAAGTTTGCCTTATACCTTTATATGCAGATAACTCCTCCATTGTAAAGTTTTTAAACTGTGTTCCATTATCACTTCTCAGGACCTTGACTGTTAGACAGTACGAGTGTTGCAGAAGGGGGGGGTTGAATGCAACTTGATAATTTATTACTAATCTTACTAACAACAAACAAGAAGTAATAAAATCATGTAACAAAATGCAAACAACAATAAGCAAGTAAAACAAGAAAGGTGTTTAACTTCAAAAATTAATTTTATTAATTTTTATTTTGCTACAACTAACTGGAAGATGTTTTCAGCTTCAATAGATACAATAACAAGAAAGTTGCTAGTATTTCTATGCTGGAGAAAAGTTAAGCTCAGTTGCATAAGAGAAAGTGTTTGTGAGATATGTGTATTTAAGCTAAAACATATATCCCACTTATAAGTATACTTTCCATTGTTCCTAGGACTGCTTGAAATAAAAACTTCACTTTTTCTATTCAAACTTGTCTTCATTCCATTTGTAGATAAAGCTGTTATGAGATGTGTAGAAATCCTTGACTCCTTGAACACGCCTTATCTTTTTGCCTGTCTTCTCTTAAGTTGTAGTAGTAGACTTGACAGACTAAATAATAATGTCAAATCAATCCTTGAATTTTCACTACCTAGTCTACTACTTGAAACAGACTGTCAGCTTCACCAAAAGGTTACTGTTAACCTTTAGCTTCTCTTTGGTAACAGTATCTTCGACTCCGCATATGTTGCCGTCAATCATGACATTCTTCTAAAACATACTATCGTCCAAAGCTACTGTCAACTTTCCCCACCAATGTTACTGTCAACTATTTCTGCCAAAGATGCTGTCAGAAAAACTTGCTGTCTTTGAATCTTCATTCTCCACCAAGTTTACAGTCAAGGAAATAGTTGCTGTCAGTAAAACTTGTTGTCTTCAATTCTTCAATCTCCGCCAAGTTTACTGTCAAGGAAATAGTTGTTGTCATCTGTTCCAAAGGTGCTGTCACTTGAATATGTTATCGTAGGCTTCAGTTTGCAGAATGTTACTATAAATGATTTGATCCATGCTGTGCATGAACACTTTGTGAACTTTTTCTTCATAGATCATTTATTACATTTTTACAAGACAGTAACTATTGATACTTATTTTTACCTACTTGGCTTTAATACATACTGTCACAAGTGACAACAAAACATACTATCAATATTCATATGACATTATATTTTACTTAGTTAATTTCTAATTAATCTAAGTATTATTTAGTTGATTACAATATTAACACCACAATACCTAACATTGACCTTGAATTTTGATCCCTTTTCAAGCATTCTTACATGATCAAAAAGAACAACAAGAGTTTCATCATTTCTATTTATAAAATACACTCAAGTGTATCTTGTATATTCATCAACAAATAAATGAATATCTCTTCTTTCCGGTAGACATTATGTTAACTGAACCCAATAAATCAAGATATAATAGTGAAATGGTTCATCAATAGAGGATTCAATCTTAATTTTAAAAGAAATTTTCCTTTGGTTAATTTTCTGGCATGAATTGTATAGGCCATTGGGAGTATACAGACCTTTAGACAATCCTTTCACAAGTTTTTTTTGCCAATTCTTTAATTAATGTTTCCAAAATTGAGATGACAAAGCGTTTTGTGTGAATTTCAAATTTCTTCAATAGATGGCTTTCTTATCAGAAAGGTAGTTGGGCCATTAGAGTGTATTTCTAAGTTGGCTTCAAATAAGTTGTTACGTCTGTAACCAATTAAAATCATGTTATTGATTACTTCACAATGAGTATCTAAAAAATTGACATGATAACCTCTGTTAGTGATTTGACTATCACTTAAGAATTTGTGTTTAATTCAGTCCTTCCACCGGAAATAAATTATTTATGATGAAATTTTCAATGACTGTCTTGTCATAACCCAATATTCTTCTTATGTTGTCATCTCCATAGGATACTGCTGGGTCAATCTTCTCTTCAAACTCTAGAAGTAGAGATTTATTTCTAGTTATGTGTGCATAACATCCACTATCTATTACAAGGATATTTTTTTTGTGTTTCTAGGATCATACATGCAACTTAATTAGAAACCTTGGGGATCTAAACAAGTTTGTTTCCTTTCTTTTAAATTATTAACTTTAGCAACAAAAGTCTTTTTATCAGATTTAACATATCACACTTTAATTTTTCAAAGTTGACTTAACAGAGTTTGATTTATTATTGTCAGAGTTAACAACATGTTTAGCAGAAGAGACACATGTAGGAATAACATGAATTTTATTTAAATAAGACAACAGTTCATAATAGCCATAATAAAAACTATGATACTCTCTACATGTGTAAATAGAATATCATAATAGCCATAATAAAAACTACCATAATAAAAAAAGGATTTTGTGGCCTATATCTAACTGAATTTCTAAACTCTGATTTAGGAGTCTCAATCTTTACTTTCCTATTCTTCTTATAATCAATAGCAAGATGATTAGTATTACAACAGTTAAATCATATTTTTTTCTAGGTGCATCAGGAATGTACATGTAATTACCATCTTTGTTTATACACATCCTTTCATTATTGTTCCTTTTAGGGCTTTTTACCTTGCTTTTCTTGGTACTTCCCTAATTTTCTATTTTTAGGTGTTTTTGAGACAATAAATGTTAATTGGTTTTTCCTTTGTCTCCTTGGTATTTTCACTACTTTTAGATGTGGAACCTTTCTTAAAAGTTGATTTGGGTTCTTCACTTGGAGAAATAAATTTAATAGGGGTGCATTTTGACCTTATGTTATTAATAACCTTTTTATAGGTCAATGGGGTCTCATTCTCAATGTCAGTCTTCTTCATTTTCTTGTTATCTTTTGTATTTACTGATTCATATCCTAGTCCTTCTTTCTAGTTTTTATCAGTTAATAACTCCTGAACTTTCTTACCACAGTTTATCCAAACTCTAATAGTGTTATTAGCTTTCTCAAATTCTTTTTCAAGGAATGTGCATTTATTATCTAACTAAATTTTCATGTGTTTAACACTTTTACATTCATTTTGAACTTCTAGCATAAAAATAAGTGCAACTTTTAAATGATCATTCCTCTTACTAAGATCATGCATGTTAGACATTATTCTAGCATTTTTCAAGGATTGATTTTTAATGATTAAATGCAATGATTTTAGAAAAGATTTTAACTTAGACATATCATCAAAATCAAAGTTAAAGACAACATCAAGTACCTACTCAATTGGAGCTTCATTGTTCTCAGAGTTTTCCATCAGCTCATAGTTGACTTCCTCATCAAAGTCCGAAGAATCTATTCGGTCTTTCTTAGAAGTGATGAGAGATTTTCCAGTTTCCTTGCTAGATTTATCTTTCCTGCACTCAGTAGCAACGTGTCCCATTTTGTCACAATTACAGCATTTGACCTTTGACTTGTCAATCTTTCCAAACATTGGCTCCTTAATGTCCTTTTTTTTTTGTTAGAGTTTCATAACTTCTCAGAAAAATTACTTTGCTTTATGTATCTCCTGTACTTCATCTTTTTGAAGCCGTTGAAAATTATTGCAACCATTTCCATCATGTCGGAGTCTATTGAGCCATCATTAGAGTTTTCATCAGATTCTGTCTCTAAGACTTCACACTCAATCTCCAGCTTTAGCCTTACCTCTTGAGTTCCCTTTGATAATGTCCGTCACTTTGGTTGACTGGACTTTAACATTCAAGTCAGCAAATTTTGTCTTATTTCTCTTTCTATTTCTCCTTTGTTATAACTCAAAATCATGACTTTTCAGCCTTCAGTATACTTCATCTAGGGACATCTCATCTAGATCAACCCTATATCTTATCAAGGAGGATTAAAAATCCCATTCTTCAGGAAGAGCTCTTAGAAACTTGGTGTTTGAATATTCATTTTCATACACCCTATCCATCAAAACCAATTCATTCAACATAGTCAGGAATATGTCATAAATCTTAATAAGAGACTCACTTTGCTTAGCCTCAAAATACCCATAGTCTCTTATCAGCACATATCTCTTGTTCTTCTTTATCTCCCATGTTTCTTGATATTAAACCTCCAAGGTGTCCCGTATTTCCTTGGCTGTCTTGCAAGCTATTACCTTGTTCGACATCACAGAGCCAAAACTTTTATGAAAATATTCCTTACCTTTGCATTCTTAAGTACTTCATTCTTTTCTTCTAAAGTTCATTCTTTCTTTTCCTTCAGAGTATAGAACTCATGTATGGGTATGTCCATCTCTAACAGTAGTTAGGACCAACTTAGTTGGGACATAAGGACCATCATTAATCTTGTCAAGATAATCAGGATCTGTGGCTTCTAAGAACATCGACATCTTTCCCCTCCATGTAGGGTAATCATTTTTTTTTCAGGATTGGAATTCTTATGCTTTCATACTTCTTTGTGTTTGATATTTTAGATCTGTTTTTATTTAAATTAATTAGCTAGTCTGCTGTAATACCTATTGTTGCCCATTAAATAACTACCGTAGAAGGTCAATTGAGTACAATTGTATAGCTTTTTTGAAAACAATCAACAAAGTATGAATGAATTACAGATTTTATTAATGCTTTATAAAACCTGTTAAAATAAAAACTCTCTCAAGAAACAAAGTGCTCTTAAGATCTACTAGGTTATATGAAAAATATAACTTGAATGACACGGATAATGTAAACCTATTTTGTATTTATATAAACACAGTTTCTCTATCAAATATTATAAGATATAGTGATTATAATTAATAAAAGAAACTTCTTCTATTATCTCGTGTTGATAGCTACAAGCGCTGATTTATTGTAACCGACATATCAAACCCAGAATGCAAGTCAACTTTCTCCTGATTTGTAGGGACTAGCAGATCAAACTCTGATCAACATAGACCTTGATTAGATAAACTCCGACTGAGATATCTTCCGATGATGTCATGCTGATTTTATAATCTGACTGGTAAATTCTGATAGTTATTCTGACTTCATATTATATTTACTTCTAACAAATCTATATCACTATACTATACTATTATAAATGAAATAACTTATATGTTTTAAAATTTTTCTAAAGGTGTTTACAATTTTTTTGGAATGCGATGAAGCAAAATTCAAATAGTCCCTTATTCTTATTATAATAATATAGTATAGAGAAAATTAAGATAAATTTAAAATTAAAATTTCGTCGTAAATAATTTACCTCCATGTATAGTACGTAATGTGTTGGTGAGATTGCAAAGCTGTATGAATAGTAATCGTGATAACTTAACACTAGAACATGACAAATAAATAATACTACGTTTATACGGAAATTAGGAAGAAATGAAGATAAGGAAGATACAGTTAATCAAGACATTAGAAGAAGTTTTAAAGTCTACTACATGTTATTGAAAGAAGTTCATTATTATGTTCATGCCTCAGGGAAGAATAATGGTTAAAGACTTTCAGGATTTTAGAAGTGTTAAAGATTCAGTATAGAAGTGCCACTAGCAGATTTCAGTATAAAGGTATTGATTGAAGATAGACAGTGTTCGAAACATAGGAATCTAGAAGAATTGAAGACAAGGTAAAGAAAAAGTTTATAGAAGATAGTTGCAGTCTTGAAGTTATACTCACTAAAAGAAGTTCATTTATATGTTCAAGCGTCAGTGAAGAATAGAGAATAAAGTATTAAAGATTATAGTAGTAATGAAGACGTTGTCTAAGTACCAGAAAAGATTCCAGTGAAAGTACTATATTTATTGACAATCAGTGTTCGAAGCAATAAAGAACTGCAACACTCTTGTCATTTAAATTAAATGAGATGTGAAGATCAGGATCGGTGTTAGTCGTTTGTGAACCACACCAGTGCACTAAACATCAACACGAAAGATAATGGTAATTACATCTATGAAGTAGAACATTGACTAATTGTGTGGAGTGAAGGAAATGAAAGAAAAATGTCGAGGATTAATGAAACGCTTGAAAAGGTTCAAGGGTTCAAAGAAAAATAGCTGAACAACTCAATAGTCAAACAGCCGAACAACTCAACAGCCAAACTGCAAGTGACGAAGTGCAAGAGGTATAAAATATTAGTGATCAAATGTTAATTTGACCAAGTCAAATTAAAATATCGACACATAGAATTTAAACTTCTAAGGCATGTACATAGGAGTGAATTCGACACATAGATTATACATGATGTAGAATTCGACACATAGAATCAAAATTTCTTAAGGCATGTACATTGAAGTGAAATTCGACACATAGCTGCACATGGACTTGGAATTCGACACCTACCCTATTTGTGACTAAGGCAATTATATGTGACTAAGGAATTCAACACCAAGGAATATTTTCTAAGTTCAAGTACATAAAAACAATGTTCGACACGTAAAAAATATCCACGTATTTCTCAAAGTCAACTCAAGTCAACACCAAGGGGAGCAGAATTCGACACTCACAACTGTAGTTCAATTATTGTAAAACCTACACTATATAAACAATTGAATCTAATTCATTTGGTGTGAGTGAATACACACAACCACACAGAGAGATATAGAGAGAAACTAAAGCCGGAGAAGAAGAGATACAAAGGCATACACATACCTTCTTAACCAGAGTTTTATAATCTAGCCGGTTCATTATGTTATAAATTTATATGGCTATTATAAAACACTCTCTGATAGATTGATTTCCTTTTAGTACATTCACAGATCTATACTTTGTAATAGAAATAAGTCAGATCTCTTTATTATAGCGAATAACTAATTTATTTTTCAGAAACCGGTTTATTAAAACCGGATGTAGCACCCCTCTGAATTTATATACGAAAGATATATTTCCCAAAACTTGTCTCGTTTAATTACTTGCTAATTTTCTAGATCTTATATGTTTTTTCATAAAAAGAAAAAATTAGTAAGTCATCCTCCTAAACACTACAAAGACTCGAACCACTAACCGAACTCTAAATTATTTATCTGCAAAAGATTCGAAAGAATTTTTTAATTTAATAATTATTATATTCAACCCCCTTCTACGATACTTCCGGGACCTAATATAATGTTACTCTTCAAACGGATTTAGATTAATAAAATAGAAACATATATGATTAATCTATGAATCAGGATTTACCCAAAATTATGAGCTGAGAATAAAATTTTATTTGCAATACATTACTCTACTTTTTATATCCTGTTAATTAGTTATATACGCTAATTTTGGCATGTTATTTTGGTTGTTTACTTAACATATATATGGATTAATGCAGCAAAGGTACCAACCGATGCCAAATGCAATGATTATGTATCCTTCAGCTGGTGGCTATCCTTCACAGCAAACATTAAATTATCAAATTGTTCCCTGTAATGGAAATTCGAGGGTATGTTCAAAACCTTCTTATATTCTCGTGATTATCTGTAGTAGTATAAAATAAAAGGAGATGTTATTTTTAGAGCATTATTTTTATATTCAGATCATGCATAGTTATGTTTCATCCCTTGATAAATCGGAAAGATACAATTTTAATACAAACAACTCTCAAAATTAAAAAACCGCTTTGAAAATAATATTTTCCTAAAAAATTCAAACATATGTCACATTTTTTTTGATAATTAAGTGTAACCGGTGAGAGTCGACCTCGTGATCCTTTGGATCATTGGCCCCTTACCATTCGGACAGCTTGACGAAAATATAATCGTAATAAACATGTAATCTAGCTGATAAATGAGCCTATAGTGTGGAATGGCATTTTACAGAATTCTCGATCACTAGCTTTTAGTTAGTTACAATTATATGTTTGTTTGGAATAAGAAGAAGCTCTATTAAAACTGATATCACATACAAAATTCTAATGACATTATGCTATATATTATTTCAGTGGAGAGAAAATGTGAGATTGGCATTTAGCGCATTTGAGTTGGCATTGAATGTGGCCAGCCTAGTTGTTGGAGTAGTTCCAAACTGCTCTATTATATGACTGAAACTCTACTTCAATGGTGAATGATTCTAATGAAAGTTGTACTGTAGAATCTTCTAGTTGATTTCCAGTGTTATGTACTGAACTTTACTCTTGTATTTGCGATTATTCTCAACAGATTTTAATCTTGTCTTCATTTAATTTATTCTGAAAATTTTCCATTTTTTCTTTTGTATTTGAACTATATCCATAGACATATGTTCACTTTAATAAATTTCATATGTTGATCGAACAGTTATATTCAGCCTCGACTGGATGTTGTTCAAATTGCTGTTGTGTTGTTTTCAGCTTTTGAGTTTATAACCTGGGCCGATTTTTGTGGATATCCTGGTTATTAATTATTTTAGTTTTCCCTTGAGGTGTTTGATTATTCTTAGGGAGCGAGCTATAAATTTTATGGAGATCTTTTGTTAATCCAATTTTATTGATTATTTCGTTTGGGATCTTTTGGAAGCACTTTATTTTAATTGCATGCTTCGCCATTGGAGGCTGCATTAATTCCCTGCAGTGTCACCGGCCATCGCAGGAAGTTAGCAATGGGGTCCGGAGGAAGCTAGAGTTGTTATGGGGTGCTTTCATGTATTTGGATTGACTTTTGTGTATTTGGACATCCAGCCCATCAGTTACTATCACAATATCTGGGCACAATATGCTTTTGTTTAGTTTTTTATTTTCACGACATTATTTACAATAATGGTCCGTGCTAAGAATGCAACTACAACGATTATACACTACAACAAATTTGGATATTTACGACATACATTTTACACCCAATCCGTCGTAAATGGATTACTTACGATGGAAAATCAGTCATTTATAGTATAGTTAAAAATTCAAAAATAATTACAAGTTACATTTCAGTCACAAATTAAAGTTCGGTTATAAGTTTGACATTTGGTCACAAGTTTGATACCTGGTCACAAATTCTACATTGATAATAAATTTCACATTCAGTCACACGTTCTTCACCGTGAATACACTTATTTGATATAGTGGTAAGACCACTACTAGGAACAAATATGACAATCTTCGCCTGACAAAATCATTTCGGCAACATTGTGGTTGCCTAGTTGGTCGAGCACAAGGGTTTTACATGTATGATAAGAAAGAAATATTCACAGCATGGCTAGGATTTTCGATGATGTACAATTTCACATATCTTACACATATATACACAATTAAGTTTAGGGTTTTCGATCTGAAAATAGACTCTTCACTCCCTTAAATAAAGATATGATATGCATAGTACACCATACCTCTATCTATTTATTGGGTCATGGATCAAATTCTTCACTAATCTATTTATCCTTATTTCTTAAACACACTATTAAAACTAGTACTAAGCTTTCATTTTTTAGAAGAGTAAAGTTAGAGAAGAACACAAAGAAGAAGAAGAACACAAATAAGAAGATCAAAGGAGATAGAACACAAAACAATCTCATCTATTCTCCTCCGTTTTTAATTTGATTTTTCCCGTCAATTGGCAAAGTTTTTTTCAAATCTAACTTCACCACATTTTTTTTCATCTTCCAACGATCAGTTTTCATACATATGTGCTATATTTCGGCAAATATAATTTATAATTAAAATAAATTCGTCACTTATCAGATTCAAACTTCAATCACTAAATTATATTACAGAAACCACTAATTTGTATTATAGAAATCACTAATTTGTATTACAGAAATCACTAAATTATATATCCTGGGTTCACAAAAAATAATGGAAATCGTCGAAAAAATAAAAGTCACCGGAATATATCACATATGGTATGCAAACTGATTGTTGGGAGATGGAGAAAAATGTGGTGAAGTTAGATTTGAAAAAAACTTCACTAATTAACGGGAAAAATCAAATTAAAAACGGAGGGATTATGTGGGATTGGGTGTATGAGGGTGTATTTGATTTGTGTGTGGATGTTCCCCTTGCCATTAGATTAGATTGAATATGTGGTGTAGATCTTATTTTCTATTTTCTATTCTAAGTTATTTTCTATTTGATCACTTGCGGCATATTTCTATTCTAAGTTATTTTCTATTTGATCTTATTTTCTATTTTTTATTCTAAGTTATTTTCTATTTTCTATTGAATACAGATTAGATTGAATATGTGGTGTATATATGTGGTGTTCGTCAAAGATTACTAGTCTAAGTTTTTCATATTACAAAATTGAATAATTAATATAAAATAGAATAGTGGGCAAACAAAAGAGAGGGAGGTTTATTGAGTAAATAGAACTTCTTCAATAAACTTAGAAAAATTTCCATTTTTGATGAGATACAAAAAAAATACTAAGGTTTTATTATTATTTGAGGATGTTTTAAAATATACATAAATATATAGTATGTCATCTAGGAAATCGAGTGATTTCTTCTTTCTTATAACTTTGAAAGTTTCGATAGATACTATCGAGCAACGGGCAGATGGATCAATGAACTTCCTTTTTCAAAAACATAATCAGAAAAATGGAATGGGGTTTGCCATTTAGACGAAAAAATATTCTAATTCTTAAGAACTCAACGGGATTCCCTTCTTTGTATTATTTGAGGGGGTCCCGTTGAGTTCTTACGCTTTCATGGCTACAATTTACAACTCAATTCATCTGATTACTACAAAGATGAACCCAATCCAGAATATGAACCATAAAAGAAAATACCTATTAAACCGATCACAAGAATACCAGCTACAGTACCTATTATCCAAAGAGGAATCCTTCCAGTAGTATCAGCCATTTACCCCACTTCCCTCCACATTTCATCAAGTGGTCATGCTAGAGACATAAACAGTCATGGATAATTATGAGATGAGAGCCTTCCGAATGGTCTAAGAGAGAGTGCCTAGAATTATTATTCTCCTTTGTTTTTTTATCTTAATTGAAGAAATAATTAGAAAATAAAACAGCAAGTACAAAAATGAGTAATAACCCCCAGTAGAGGCTGGTACGATTCAATTCAACATTTTGTTCGTTCGGGTTTGATTGTGTCATAGCTCTATAATTCGGATTAGGTTTATCGTTGGATGAACTGCATTGCTGATATTGACCCCAAAAAAGAAACGGTAGGTACAGCTAGGCCGTGAACAGCCAACCATCGCACTGTGAAAATTGGATAGGTTCGATCTATGGTCATTGGGGCCTCCTAAAAAGATCTACTAAATTCATCGAGTTGTTCCAAAGGATCAAAACGGCCGGTTATTAATGGAATTCCTTGTCGGTTCTCTGTGAAATACTCGTTTGGCCGAGGGCTTCCAAACACATCGTACGCTAAACCGGTACTGACGAATAACCAACCCGCAATGAATAGGGAAGGTATAGTAATGCTATGAATGACCCAGTAGCGAATACTGGTAATAATATCAGCAAAAGAACGTTCTCCTGTGCTTCCAGACATGCTGAGCTCCACATATTCTTGTACAGTCAAAGGGGGATCGATTCCGTAAAAGATTAGATCAGTCAAAATATACCGGCAAGTGATCAAATAAAAAATAATTGATCAAATATGTCCGAGGGTGTCTTTAGAGTATACCGAATCAGTATAGCTATCCTTCTTCTGACACAGCAACGCACTTTCAATCATTATCGAAAGGAAGTACTCAAAATTTGCTTTCTTACTTTACTTGTTGCTTGTCNTTTAGTGATTGAAGTTTGAATCTGATAAGTGACGAATTTATTTTAATTATAAATTATATTTGCCGAAATATAGCACATATGGTATGAAAACTGATCGTTGGGAGATGAAAAAAAATGTGGTGAAGTTAGATTTGAAAAAAACTTTGCCAATTGACGGGAAAAATCAAATTAAAAACGAAGGAGAATAGATGAGATTGTGTGTGTGATGGTGTATATAATTTGTGTGTGGGTGCGGCAGGTATAATGATAAGATTTTCTATTTCTCATTTAAGCTATTTTCTATTTGAGTAGGACTATATATATATATATATATATACATATATATATATACATACATACATACACATATATATATATAGACCTTAGAATACTTGTGTGCTACGTAATTGCCCGATTAACCACGAGTTAATTAATTAAGAAAGATGGTTGTTAAATCAATTTGTAATCAAAAAATGAATGAATAATAATTCATAATTAAAACAAAATAACGAATTATTTATTTGAGCTCAAACCTGATGAAAATTAATATTTTGGCAAAACTAGTCCGGATTTATTCAACTTAAATTTTGCTTTATTCGTGTTCACAAGTCGCACACGCAAAAAATCCGGGGGAAATGTTGTTACATATATATTCAACAAAGGGGTTAATATTATTTATTATTTTTACGATTAATTAAAACTTTTTATTCTAGTAATGATTGAAGATAATGAAAAAGTATTTTTAGGGAGCGGTTTAACCAACTCAGGAATGACTGAATGGGGCTTTTGGCGCATGTATAATGTATAGGATTACTTTAGACATTTCATTTTGAATAAACATATTTGGTTTGAAATGATTATGTTTAGGCCCATCCTAAAATTTTGGATATAAACAATGTATTACTTAATATCACATTATAGAATGGTTATAGTGGTTTTGTGACTTTGTTTTTATAAAAACAATCATGGTTCGATTCCCTTTATTTAGTTTATTTTCTTGCCTGGGTTTGCTACTGGATTAATTTAGACATTTTATTTTAAATAAACAAATTTGCTCACATCGACATTTCATTTTGAATAAACAAATTTGTCGCATAAAATACTAAAATATAGTAATTAAAAATTTATAGATAATAATTATCTGGGTTTTTTTGAAAATTCAATTTATATTTATACTACATACTCCCTCCCTTCTATCCATTTGTTTACGTTTCAGAGAGAGGATTCGTCACGCATTTTAAGGTGCATATAAAGTATAGTTTCGTAACTTATTTTTACAATTTTTTGTTTTTGAATAAAAATTGAATGTTTAAATTTTTATTCAGAAAAAAATAATTTAAAAATAAGTTATGGAACTATACTTTATATGCACCTTAAAATGCGTGTCGGACCTTCTCTCCGATTGCGAGACTGAGGGAGTATAAAACAAAAAAAATACTACTAAAGTTTTTAATAAAAATTAAAAATTCTGCCCCCGCGTAGCGCGGCAAACATGTATTCTGGTTATTATATTTCCGATCAAAGTTTAATATTGTTCATAAAACTATCTTCTTGACAATTCCTTGTCATTTCAAGGACCTAAACACCACCTTTTTTCAAACACATCTGATTGAATGAAATGTCATATTTTTAAGTCAATGTTATGGATACAAATGCATCTCTAGCGCCTGCCCCCAGTATCAAGAAATTAACTTTCTTTCAATCAATTTTCAAAAAACCAGAAGATGATATTGCTGATTCTCAAGATGCCTCAATGCCCTTGCCCTTCCCTTTTCTTTCTCCTCTTGCCAATTCTGTCATCTCTTCCTGCTCCAAGTATCTCTCTCTCTTTATGAATATTTTTGTGGAGATAATAAACATATATTCCCTGTGGCTGTACAAAGTCATATGATAAGAATATAAATTTTTTTGATAATGCATGCATGGACCCTAGCCATTTAATTTGGTTAAAATGAACCCTGAAGTGAAAGGCTTGGACTATACATTTTAAACAAGTTGTCCCTGCATTGGCCAATCTGCTTGAAATTTGCTACATAAACTGAGTCATTAGCTAGGAAGTGGTTCTAGAGCATCAGAATAAACGCTAACCGTATTGAAAACTCAAGGAAAGCCTTTCTCGATATGAGAAAGTTGTGTATAAAATGACTACTGTATAGTGCACGAATTTAGCCTAAAATACATAGTTCAGGCTGATTTTAATTAAGAAAACAGTTCGGGATTCATAAGGTAGCTAGAGATTGACAAAGTTACCGAATACGGATCCTTAATGGATTGTAGGAAAAAAATTGGTGTTATATTATCAAGGTTGTTAAGTACACTGTGTGGCAAACGGTACCAACTAATGGACCTGGTATCTGAGACAATTATAAAACACTATATGTCTTTGTGGTTGTTCTTTTGGCGACGGAGGGTGAAGATGAGAATTTTTCTTCTAAATCAGTACTTAGGAGAAAAAGTCCTATCAAACACTCTCATTTATCACATAAATTCATGGACATATTTCTTTCTCCTAACATTCCTTTTAAACTTTGATGTTGACACCTTATGTTCCAAGAACTTGTAAACTCCAAATTCAAGGTTTTCTACAAAATTGACCAGAGTAATAATCAGTTTTTACTTTTTAAATTTTACTGAGTTTTGTTGAGTGTACACATTTGGAATCCGCTGACTTGCAGGATCCTTGACAAACCAACTGAAGAGTTGCAGCACTCTTTTGACACTGAGCACCCTAATATCATCAAGGAATCATTGGATTATGCTAGAAGTTTATTAGAATTTTGTTCATATCAAGCACTGAACATGATGACTACGCGTCCAGATTATTTGGCTGATACAAAATTTCGTCGCTTGACATTTGATATGATGCATGCATGGGAATNTATTTTAGTTGAACATTGCTCGTAATCTTGTCGAAGACATGCCACAGGATAAGTATTCATGTATGTTCTGCACGGTTGATCTACTTGTACAATGAAAAGATTGGATTGGTTTGTTAAGCTGACTAGCTACGCTGGTTCAAGGTATAATGACTTGACCAGTGACCCAAAAGCATTATTTAACTGTTCAGTCATGTCAATACTCCCTTACTATATATATGGCTCATTGAGTTTTTCGTGACACATAGAAGTGTAGGCTGGTGTTCGTGTAGCTAGTGTACTACTGTTTCAGATAATTGGCATCATCCACTGCATTCAGTCTAACTTTGGACCATATTTGTCAAAACAGTTCTGTTTTTATGTATAGAATAAATTTAATCACCTCTACTTCCCAACTAAAATTAATAATAATCCTCATAATTTAGATCTTCTTCAGTCGAATCTNTGAGCACAATAAGTTGTCTTGAATTATGTTACATGGCTAGTGCATCTTATGTTTAGGCTAATATTTGTTACTTATTCATGGTACCTGCTTCATCGTTAGGAATTAGTTGTTCAATTTAAACAAGAGTATAAGAGAATGTGGACTGAGCAATGTTATATTAGATATAATCTTCGTACGTGTGGTGTGGAAGCTACAGGAAACTTCATCTTNTCTCTTAATGGAGAATAAACCAAGAGCAAAGTAAAAATTATTTGATCCTCTATAATTCTATAATTATAGTTCATGGACGTTTACTGCAGGGTGATCAAATCTGCTGCTAATGCAAATACATCTTCCTCAGATCCCACCCTTCAGCTTACTGAGGCCGAGATCATATTAGATATAGATGGCACTGTTGCCACTCAACCAATTTTCCAGCATATTTGAACCTCTGCATGGCCTGGTTGGCACTTTCTTCCTTTGAATCTAAATCTAGTTGTTAGATTTGATACATCCGCTTGCGATTTCTCATTTCCTGAATCTGGTTGCTAGTTTCTGCAATGTATACCTGGATACTGACTCTATTACTATTTTGCTTCTCTTTGGCAGGCCGTTTGACATTGACCAGTAATGCTGTGTACTTTAAGTCTATGGGGTCCAGAAAACAGGATAAATCTGTGAAATTAGATTTAGCTGCGGACATGAAGCAGGTTATAAAGCCTGATCTAACAGGACCAATGGGTGCTCGTCTGTATGATAAAGCTGTGATTTACAAGTCTACATCAATGTATGCTTTGCTATTTTCATTCTAAGTCTTTTTTCTAAAAATGTGTAACACGTCCTTATGTCTAGGTTTTTCATNATTCTGAGGCCAGTAAGGAAATGTATTCACATCATCTGTTTGGAGTCGAGTAGTTGCTATTTTGTGATTTCTATTACAGTTGGTGTAGTTTTTAAGGACCTTCCGTTTCATCATTGTCTTCATTCTCTCTCTCNGTTGGATATTATTCTAGAGATCCAGTATGTTCATAAGTTCATCAGGATGTATAATCTTAAAAAGATTCAGCAGTCAGAAGCACTTGCAAGAGCGGCACTAGGTATTCTTCGGTATCGTGCAGTGAAAGAAGGTTTTCAGAACTTCCCATCCAACTACAAGACCTTACTCTGTTTTAACCTGGCTGAAAGTCTTCCCGGAGGATACACAATATTGCAAACTCTTTCAAGTCGGTTGTCATTGTTGGATGATAGTTCCTCTCAACGTGCTAATAGGCAACTGAGACACCCAATTTCCCATTTGACACTTTGCAGACATGGAATTGTTTCACAAAATGATGTTGGCATGGATAAAGAAGAAATGCAGCAAGCTAGTGATGTGTGCGTTGGTAAGATAAATCCTCTAGTAATGGCAGTGAAGCAATCAAAAGAGGACATAGAAAAGGCTGAAGCTGCACGAGCAACTGTCGACCAAGTGAAAGTGGAGGGAATGGGTACAAATATAGTAATCATGCAGGTAATCATTTCATTAAAAAATATCTTATTTGATTTGGTCATTAGCCTCTCCAATCAACATGTTTTGTTAGAGACTAGTCCAAGTAATTGTGTTGCTGTTTCCTTGTTAGACAGGGTTTCTAGTCAGTTTGTGATTTGAGTAGTGAAGCAATGTAATGTGTTGAAGTGTATCTCCATCTAAACTCAAGAAAGAGGCATTACAGTTTCCGCACTTTTACAGTTATGCGGGGGTGACATAGCCCTGATATAGTGACCTATGGCAAAAATCATTGTAAACAAACCCCTGATAATCTGATATAGTGGTTGACCTATTTATGTGATTTCTCATTGGTTTCTTTCTTCCTTTTTAATCATTTGTGCTCATGCGGGGTGACACGGGGTTTGCTGTCGCTTGTTATACATGATTAAAAGATGCAGATAGACACTTGCTAGAGTTTTTCTTGTTCAAATTATATATGTTAGTCACATTTGATATTTCAAAGGGTTTTACTTGTGATTTAATGTTGTACAATACAGTTGAAAATCGAAAGGTTTTACTTGTGCTTTAATGTTCTACAATACAGAAAATTTCCCATTGAACAATGTTCTCAGTATAATGTCATTTATTTTTTCACAGGAGCTTCTTTTTCCATTCATTGTATCATTTAATTATGTTCAACACCTTGCTTCCTGGGATGAATCTCCCCAATCAACAGTGTTTCTGGTGGTGGTCACCTATCTCATACTTGGATAATTTTTTAAGTAAATCTCTTTTTTATTTTTTATTATATGTTGGTAAAAGAATTCAAACGTATTTATTTAAAATATGGTTTAGTGTTCATGTTTATGTACATTTTATGCATGTACAAGCAATGCGGATGCTATGAAGTAGTGACTGCATGTAATCATATTGCAGTGATGCTAGGCTTAATGTATAAGTTTCATTGAACTCCATTATATCTACTTAAATATTAGGATGGTTTTGCAACTAATAACCCATAAAATATAGTCACTATTTTCTTGTAATAGACATACTTGTATGAATGAACAAATAATTTTAATTGCAAATATGTGGATTTATTAATGATAAAAATAGTATACCAGTTGTGTGGTTGTGGATTTATTACAGAGGGGTATAAGTGGAATACTGAATCATCCTTTATGGTTTGCATGGGAGGGATAAAGTATGTATTGCCGCGTATCTTGATATCTTTTGCAATTGTGATGGGTTGTAATAGGTATGCTAACTACGGGAAATCTATGGAAGCATTCAACGTTACAGCTCCCCAATCGTCGAGTGCAGTGGAGCTGGTGTTACAGGAAGCTATATCTTCACTCGAAACTCTAATTCAAGCTGCAAACATTATTTCTGTTAAAAGCAAGAGCTCTTATTTCAGCTGCAGTTCCAGAGGTATTCACTCGCACAGACTTGATCATAATGAATCCATCTATTATATTTTTCCTGAAATACACTTGTGACAAGATCTAGTACTTTCACGGGATTAAGATGATCTAAAGAATCTTTATCTCTGCCTAAATCGTAAAAAAACAAAGACAGAAGCATATTAGAAACAGATCACATTTCTAAATCTCTATGTTAACAATTCTTTTAGCATAGACGGTTTTACTGTTAGTCCTTTACAGTTAGTCGTCAGGGAGAATAGGTTTTAAAACATTCCAATCAATAGTGGCAATGCCAACATGATCATACATGGAATTAAAATATGGAGACAAAATATATGAAATTATAACATGACTCGAGTGAGGCCTTCTTTTCATTTCCACTGTACGTGTTTAAATTTCTAAATTGATCCTCGTTATGTTTCTCGGTTTCTTATGATTTCTGTTTTCTGAAACTAACTGTGCATTGTTTATTTAGGCGACAGACAGAACTGTCATATTGCTAGTCATCGTGGCAGTGGTATTGGCAATAGTGCCTGTAAAATATCTGATCCTATTGGCAATCTACGACGCATATACAAAGGAAACGCCCATGCGAAAAGATAGCAATGGCCTAGGGCTGAGGCGCATGAGGGAGTGGTGGTACACTATTCCTGCAGCACCAATTCATGTAATTAAAACTGATGACAAGAAAAACAAGTAAACCAGAGTATTTGGACAGACATTTGTAATTGTAATGTGAAGTTCCTCCCTTGATAGAAATCTAGAAACATGATACTATTATATGTTCTAGATGCAAGTACATTTCATTCATCAATTACTGCCTTGGCTTTGATCATACATTCTTGTATTTTGTTTTGGGTGGTGAGTTTAAATTTTTAGAATCTTGGCTTGATTTATTAACAATTTATAATAAATTTAGAAACATGATATGTGTTCTTACATCTTCATTTTTGTCATCCCAATTTTAAATTCAATAAATTTATAAGTTTATTTAAAAAAATCACAAAAATTATTTAATTTATATGATAAATAATTTATAAATTTAAAAATCAGACGGAAGGCATAATGTTATACTCCTTCTGGATTTGACGTTTGATTTTTTGACACATATTTTTAGAAGTTTTGATCATATAGTTAGTATTATTATTTTTAAATTTTTTCAGTTTTTGAATAAAAATATTAAATTAAAATTTTTATTCTAAAAAAAATTAAAAATAATTTTAATTATATAATCAAATTTTTAAAAATATGTGATAAAAAACTTAAATATCAAATATTATCGAGAGTTATTTATAGTGTAGTTGACTCTAGTTGGATAAGATAATTGGCCTGTTTGGCTGAGCTTAAAAATAAGTCCTTTTGGACTTATTTTCGGGTAAAAATTTCATATTTTGATAAATGTTTTTTATACAAGTATTTAATGTATATTTGAGATTCTATAAGTTGCAAAAAAAAGTTAACTTATTTCAGAAAAAAATTAGGAATCCTAACTTTGTCTTAAAATAAGTTGACTTATTCTGGGAAAAAAGTTCCCCAAACACCCCCAATATCCTAGCTAAATTATGCATGAGCTCCCAGCATCTTCCTAAAAGCGTGTATAATAATACAAATATTATTAGGCTAATGGCACCTTCTTATTGACTAATGTTAACAACAATGTTTCTAGAGAATCAAAATGAAAGAATAAAAACATCACACACACACAATATATTAGCAATGCATCGATAAATACTAAAGCAAAAAGTCTTTGGCTGCTCCTCTGCTTATGATACATCTCATTTTTGACTTGACAAATTTGTCTCAAACGCCAAGATTTTACTTTTAAACCCATAAAGTTCATAACTTGAAGGAGCTCAGCCCACCCAAGACCCCCATTTAACCCATCTGTAAGTATTTCATCAATATTACTACTTACCCTTTTGATATATGTCTGTGTTTTGATGATTTTATTGTAGAATTTGATTGAATTGTGTGACTTGATTGCTGTTTTTGATGTTTTCTGGCCCTTTTATGTTGGTGATTATGATTGGTACCAAGAATTAGAAAGTCTTGATTTTTATGGATGGGATGAGGTTTTTGGGTGATTTATGTAACTTGGTTTTTAGGTTTGATGAGTTTTCGTTTGGGGGAATTTTGTAATTTTAAAATCGGGGTCTTTACGGAAGCTGCTCTGTACTTGTTGGTTTAGGGGATTGGTTTTCGTATGTCTTGACCTCCTTTACGAGTGGGGTTGGGTGAGCCTTGTTTCTAGAAGATAATGAGTTTTAGTTTCTTAATGAAAGATATCTGATGTTTATTGAGAATTAGGCAGAACAAGCATATATTTGATTTAATTAGTTTTAGTTTTGTAGTTGCAAGTGTTTTCGTGATCATTACATTTTCCGTCTTGCAGTTCCCAATATGCATGCCTTAAACTAGCTAAACTTAGTAAATATGGAGTTTTAGTGTTTGGTCTAGTTGGCACTTTGTTGCTGCTAGAACTAGCACTATGACAAGGGACTATAACATCTACGACTAATGTTTTTTCACTATAACTTGCTTACTACAGCCCTTGGGGAATGTAAAATTTCAAAGAGATAGGTAATGGAATTGTCGCTTTTTACTTATCGTTGTTTTTCGGGGGAACATCTGTGGATGGGTGTTTTCGGGCGAAAGACTATAGGCTTATTAGTCTTGTTATTAGGCTTTACAAATTAATCCTTAAGGTTTTGGCAGAAAGGGGTTCTTCCAGATGCTATTGCAGAAACATAGGGTACATTCTTGGAAGCTATGTTAATCGGACTCTTCCTTTTACCTCCGAGTACCCGTGTCGGACACTCGACACTCGGATATGGACACTCGGACTTGGACACTTATTTTAGGCCAAAAACATGTATATTTTTCAAAATGTTGCCGAGTCCGTTACTTGGACACGTATCCATGTTGGACACTTCTAGCCGAGTCCGAGTAACATAGCTTGGAAGCGGTTAAGTTTTCGACACTGTCTCTGTACCTTGTAGAGAATGAAGTTGTAGAGGATTATGGTACTAAGGGGAACAGTGTGTATCCGTTTAAAATTGATCTTGAGAAGGCTTGGATTTTGTTATGCAAAACAAGGGTTGTGGCTCTCGTTAAAGATTGTAAATGAGAGGGTGTTTTTCTGCGGTTTCTTTTGTTTATATTAACGGATGTCCAAGTGGTAAGTTTGGCACATCTTGGGGTCATCGTCTCTTCGATATGTCAGAGAGTTGTGGATGATTGTTTTTTTAGACTTGTGTAAAAATTGCATTTGCTTTTTGTGTGCTACTTAGTTTTGTTGGTCTCTGTTTGTGTTTAGGACGTGTTTTGTTTCCTTGGTTTTCCTATGCTTAACAATCTCTTTATATTGAGAGGAGGCGCTTAAAAGCATTTGTTTCGTTTTAAAAAAAAACGTTTGACTTGATTTTGGAATCATAATAAGATAGTGATATCAAGTGTTAATTCAGCATTGGGTGGGTAGTATACTAGTAAATCTGCTGTGACAATTTGTGATTTCAGTGCACCTTACATGTCAGTAGTCATCATTTAAGATGAAATATGTAGATTAAAAGTTAACTGTATTGTCTTGAAGACTTTGGGCTTTATACCGTATCTTACAAATGCTTTCCTCTGCAGTATCTATATATTCATCAGAGTTAGTAACCCATTCATTTCAATCTATATATATCTGGTGTCTGATTAAAGATGCCAGATTCAACGGAATCAGAAGAACCCACTGTGCGTGCTGCAAGTCAAGTGAGGGAAGATAGTGAATATGTAAGGCTGGTTATACCCAGTGAACCAAGAGTTGTTGAAAGTGA
>QRFB01007165.1:0-35886 GCA_008931105.1 Oenanthe javanica | reverse complement strand
AATTGGTGATGACGTATTTGCTTTGTTAGTTGATGAGTCTAGTGATGTATCTAAAAAAGAACACATGGCTATTGTTTTTAGATATGTTGATGATGCACGTGGAATGGTTAAGGAGAGATTTGTTGGTCTTGTTCATGTAAATGAGATATCTTCTTTAACTCTCAAATGTGCTATTGATTGCTTATTTGCTGAATTTGGATTGAGTTTCAAACAGATTAGAGGGCAGGGTTATGATGGTGCAAGTAATATGCGTGGTGAGTTTAATGGGTTGAAAGCTCTAATCATGAAAGAAAACAATTCAGCTCATTATGTACATTGTTTTGCTCACCAACTTCAGTTAGTTGTTGTGGCAATTGCAAAAAAACACTTTGCTGTAGGTGATTTTTTTGACATGATAGCGGTTTTGATAAATGTGGTTGGTGGTTCTTGCAAACGAACAGATATGATTCGAGATAGTCAGAAAGAGAGGTTGTTAAAAGAGATAGGCCTTGGTGAAACAGAAACTGGAAGTGGGTTGAATCAAGAGCTTTCTCTAATAAGAGCCGGAGATACACGTTGGAGTTCTCATTACAAAACACTTATGCGTTTGGTAGATTTGTATCCAACTGTTATGGATGTCCTTGGCTATGTTGAAAAAGAGGGTGACAAAGATTTACAACAACGTCAAGCAAATGGTCTTCAAATATATTTCACATCTTTCAATTTTGTTTTCTATTTGCACTTGATGTTACACATCTTTGGACTCACTGAATCTCTATCAAAAGCTTTACAAAGAAAAGATCAAGATATCTTGAATGCTATGTCAATGGTGAAATCAACTAAGAGACAACTACAAAAGTTTAGACTCGATGGATGGAATCCCCTTTTGCAAAAGATCTTTTCATTTTGTGATAAACATGGCATTGAAAAGTTGAACATGATGGAGCCTTATATTAATCTAAAAAATCGATGACAAAAAACAGGGATCACATATGAACATTATTATTCTTTTGACTGCTTTAATGTTTTTGTTGATATGCAAATTGCAGAATTTAATGACCGCTTTAATGAGGTCAACTCTGAATTGCTCATTTGTATGGCTGCTTTGGATCCACGTGATTCATTTGGTGCATTTGACCCGTTACAGTTGATGAGGCTAGCTGAATTATATTCTGATGATTTTGGTTCAATTGAGAGGATGACTCTTGAACATGAGCTTATCATATATATTGATAATGTGAAAGAAGATGGAAAATTTTCACATTTGAATGGCATTGGGGATCTTTTGAGAGTGATGGTGCAAACTAAAAAGCATATTTCTTATCCTTTAGTGTATCGACTACTAAAACTTGCTTTGGTTTTGCCGGTTGTAACCGCAACAGTGGAGAGGTGCTTTTCTACAATGAAACTTGTGAAGTCGGATTTGCGCAATCGAATTGGTGATGAATTCTTAAGTGATTGTCTTATTTCGGCTATAGAAAAAGAGACGCTTGCTAATGTTACTAATGAAGATGTAATAATTCGTTTTCAGAAGATGATAACTCGTAGAGAGCAACTTTAGTATGTAAAACATTTCTTATTTATATCATTCTTGTACGTTATTAAGCATTATAGTATCCGTATTGATATTGATATTTATTTTATATTAGGACCCCACTGAGATTAATTCCTGGATCCGCCACTGGTTGCTCCCATAGATGAGAGCTTGTTGAAGATATGTGTCGATTTCTCGAATGGGTATAGTTATCGAGTTCCCTAGGCCCGAGAAAGAGTATGGATGATACCCGACTTCGGGATGCAGAGGGTTCCCATGCACTATTTTAAGTTTAGGCTGCACTTTCCTATGCATCCTTTCCATGCGTGCATATACGAGCATCTAGGTTGTGGGTTAGCTCAATTATCGCCTAACTCTTTCGTACAAGTCTCTGGGTTTATAGCTCGATGTGCCGATCTCGACATTGAGCCTACTCTTCGCCTCTTCTTTTCAGCTTATCGGGCTAAATACAGTGAAGGTCTGGTTTATCTTTATAGTCAACATGGAAGGTCTAAGTTAGTGCTTACTAAGTCTTCAAATGTGGGATTTCATGCTAAATGGTTATTTTTTCATGGGCTCGACATCGAGCTTTTTGAACCTTTCAGTGAGGTGTCTATTGAAAATATCGATTACCTGAACCGTTTAGAACCATATGACAGAGATTTCCTAGATCAGATGAGGTTGTCTGGCCCCTGCACTTCGGGGAGCGTCGTGAAGTATAAGTAGATTCAGTCTATGCTTCCACCTTGAAGTTGAAATTATCTTAATTAGTTCGATCATCAGGGTGGGGTGGAGATAAAGTAGCTCGTTGAAGTTCGAGTTGTAGTTGTTTAATCTTTTTTAGCTTGGCAAGTTTATCATCGAGTAGCTTTCGCTCGTGCGTCACACGGGTAAGTTCAGTGTCATCGACTTCCATTGAAGCCTTACCCAAGTCCGCTCGTCGAGCTCGAAAGGCCTAAATTTTTTCTAAATGCAGGCGAGCGTCGCTCGTGATAACACTTTTTCCTGACTTTGTCTGTACATTAGCTCTTTGAGTTGCTGGAGGTCGACGTTTCCGGCCTGTAGGGTCGGAATTCGCCGGCCTTTGTAATCGAATTATTATTGTTTCAGTATCTACTTGAAATAACTTTTTCGATTGTAACTTGGACGGAGTTTTATGAACCTCGCCCTTATTATCTTCAGGAAGCTCGATGGTATATGGTGGCTTTGGTGATTTGATTGGTTATGTCATTCGTAGAATGGGAAAAAAAATCTGCAAAACTCCTTCTAGCGCCAAATGATGAGTACAAATATTAAGAGATTATTTAGATGTTGTAAATAAGAATATTTGTACTCAAGAGGTTCAATTTCGTATTTCTTTTATTCATTTCCCCCCTCCTTTTTCCTATGGGAGAAAGGATCTTATTTACGTTATTTACGGTGGTTACAAGAGGGTCTCATATTTGGAAAATAAGTAAAATCTTCTATTGTGCTTTATGGACCCTTACACATAAGTAGACTATTACAATTCAAGTGGGCTACGGCCCGAAAAATATAAATTATTATCTACACGGGCTATGGCCAACATAGTCATATTTTTTCCCTATCACACTTTGTTTGCCAAGCATTTTTTGAAAACAATTTAGTGGACTTGAGGAAAAAAAAGTAGTACGGATTGGTTCGGTATTGTTTTATTTTAAAATCACAACCGCATGTTATCGATTATAAAAATTGAAAATCGTAATTACAATTGAATTATCAATTTCAGTTGCATGATTTCAAAATCAGATCACAAAGTCAATGAACAAAAAGTAAATATGACACTTTAAGAAGAAAAATAGCATTTATACTTTCATGGCAGTCCAAAGTTATAATCATTTTTCAGATATCAAATTATTAATTAAACCGACATTTCGGAACTGCATGTATTTCAAATTCTGGAGGAAGGAATATAATTAGTGAAACTTATAGCATAAAGTTTTTTTTTTGAAACAATAGTATAAAGTTGTTTTCAGTTTCATGGACAAGAAATGAAAACCAGTGATATAGAAGTGACATAAATCAACAACAGGCCACACCATTAGATGATTAATATCTTTAAATTTAGTTAAATTTCTACATAAATCAGCAAACAATGACAATATTCTAAAGAGTAGTAAGCAAATCCACAGAAACAGATCAAAGCATATTTAAAGCCAATGCTTAGTTGTTTCGACCGGGAGCTACATATATATACTTTCGTATACTGTCATCTAAAATTTCGTAGAAATTAACTTTTAATTTTTATATAAATTATATATAATAAATTTATTTATTTTAATAATCGATTCAATGCTATTTTTAATTTGTGGGTTTTAGTTTTATACGAATCATTCTTATTGATCTTTATCGATTTATACCGGTTTTGATTTGATTTTGCTTTTTTTTTTTTCAACCCAACTAATGAATTGTTATATAAAATTATTAAGATAGAAATAATTATATGATGTCAAATTAAATATGTTGGGAAAATTATTGTTACAAAATTAATCTGAAAACTAGTTTATTTAATAGTAATAGTCATTAGAATGTTGAATATAAGTGATTGGGCTCTGAAGATTGGTGTTCAGGCCCTGAAACACTAAATAAAAATAAATTAGATGATAAATTTTTGAAAAATCCTAGAAATTGCTAAATAATACCTATCAAAACTTTATGAACTTATAATATGAATTCGAGTAGAAATATGTTTGACTTTTGTATTTATATAGTTGGCCATTTCACCAACGATTAAGTAATTTTATTGTGTGTTTGGAAACATATATTTTATTTGAAATTCTGGATTTTATCAAATAACATGTTTAGGTAATTATAAAAAGAGAAAATAGTACTTTGCATCCCTTATTTTTAATCATTTTTCGATTTCATCTCAAATTTAAAATTTTGACAGAATGCATCCCTCAACTTTAAATTTCATTTCATATTGCACCTTTCTAATCATTTTCCGTTTAGAATAATAATTACCGTTAATATTTTAAAAAAGATTTTTTTCAAATTTATACTATAACAGAATGCACCCCGAACTTTTTATATTTTGGCAAATGACATCCTAATTAAAAATTTAACTCTTTTAAAATAAACAATTAATATATATATATATATATATATATATTATATTTAATCTATCCATTACAATATATAATATTAGTTTTTTAGGATAATTATTATATATTAAAAAAATTAGGGTATCTCATGCGATGCACAAGTTTTTTTTTTTAATGTTTGCTATTTATTATTTTTAAATTTATATTTGTATTAGTTTTAAAGATGTGTTTTAATTATATTAGTTATAATATGTTTTTAAAATAAATAAATCATTGGAGATGTGTTTAGATTAGAATAGTAAAAATAAAATAAATTTTAGACAAGATTAAATCCGTTAAATAGGATTTTAGTACTAGACTTATATTTAAGTAGTATCCGACAAATCCTAGAGAAACATCCGAATATGAAATTTTTAAAGTTCCAACTTTAATAGTAGAGTACAAATTTATTATTTTTAAATAAAAATAATAAATATTAGGACCAAGTAACAAGAATACCTATTTTCAATTTTTTGACCATTTTTACTACGAATACGCATTTTTCATTTGGGTATTTCAAAATTATTTTTTTAATATATTTTTAAATAAAAACTGAATTTTTTAATTAAAAAAAGAAGAAGAAATTCGCTGGTCTGTAAAAGGGGCGTGACATGCGTCTCTAAAAAAAACATTTTTTTTATTTTTTAATTAATACTGTTTGTCAAATGCATATTAGTGATAATCAAATGACAAATGTGTATTCTAATAAATTTTTTGATAAAAATTTTCAAAAACTAACTTTTCTTAAAAGATAGTGTTTTCGGCCATCACCAATAACACACTATAGAAAAAAATTATATGGAGACTGCGTTTTTGTTGGAGACGTCGGAGACTATATGTACTTTAAGAAAAATATATTTTACAATACAATATATTTTACAATGTTCGGCAAACAGTGCATATATGATTTCTGACGACTCCAACAAAAAGACGGTCTTCATATAACTCAACTCATCTCTATATTCTATATATACAAATATATAAACACTTTATGGTCACAGTTAGGTTTTTGACGCCTGGTGTTTTTGTGAAAAAATAATGAAAATGATCAAAGTATTCGTTTCCAAAAAAAAAGATCAAAATATACAAAATTTAAATTGAATGTTTTTTAAATTTAAAAATTCACGTGTACAAACAATTATGTTTCAAGAACCCGTATATTAATACCCCTGTTAGATTAAGACCAAAAAAAATAATTATGCATGCATAAATAGTTGAGGTACTAACATAGAACTTGTCACGCAGTATTTATTCCTAGCAATATTTACTTTTGTGTTTACTCTGTAGTGTAGAAAAAATTATTTTAACCGTTACGTCCCTTTAGTTTGCTACATTTGTTCTTACATAAACAAAATAAAGGGAGAGCTGCAGGGCCATGGCAATATGTTGTACAACTTCCAAATAATATATAGAGAAATTATATAGATTTATCATCTCCTATCGAAATCTCAACACAAACTGAGTTTCCCCAGTTTCTCNGTTTGATACATTTGTTCTTACATACACAAAATAAAGGGAGAGCTGCAGGGCCATGGCAATATGTTGTACAACTTCCAAATAATATATAGAGAAATTTTCGAGCTACTTTGGGATGGCAGGTAATGTAGACTTGCAAGTCTAATTGCCAAACGAACACCTCTAGAAACCATACATCAGTTCTTAAGAAATCAAACTGAAACATGCTTCATGCACATTAACCAAACAATCATAACCCAAGCCTGTATCCACAGTATAAAATATTTGTACGAAATTCAGAATCTACAATATGCGGTATGCATCAACTTTATTTTACAGCCTAACAGAATGCTTTAGAAACTGGTTTTAAAAACCTGAGTTCAAGGAAATAAATTCCTCACATCTATCCCGTTTCTTCCTCTCCCATTGTGTATCAATGTCAAGAACAAAACTATAGAAGACACACATTTGACAATACAACAGAGGAAACAGCCTAGATTAAATATAATCACCTAATTATTAATCAGCAAGAGTTCCTCTGTTGAAGAAAAATGCTGCAGCAAAACATATTACCGTGACACTGACATCAAAAGGCCAAAGATACAGCCACAAATTATCGATGCTGTTGAACAATGGCAAGCACAGACAGCTGACAATAGGAACAGAGCTTGAGATGAAATAATAGGAATAAATTGCCATGATAGCAATTAACAAATAAAAAAAATTGTCATGATAGTAAAGTAACAGGTTAAAATCTCCCTGCATCATATAAACCAGAAGTTTTCAAATCCTCACTAAGTTTTAAGCCTAAAGAATGTCTAGCTTAACTTGGACAAAACACCTCAAGACAAAATTCAAGTTTAATTTAAAACAAAAATAAAATAAAAAACACCCCTCCACAGTCACTGTTCACCAACAGTACAAAATAAGGCCCACAGCTGCATGTAAGTTTTGCCTATAAAGATCAGCAACCATTAGGCGACATTCATCCAGTCAAGAAGCAATCTCAGCAACATCAGAAGCTGTTGCTGTGTTTGCTAAGCGAAGCACATCCATGGCCTCAGCAACCTTTTTCTTTAATGCATCAGGAGATTCAATGAGATGAAGTACCTCTGTTTGATCCATCTCCAGCAACATACCAGTAACTTTTCCTGCATGCTCATGCTCTAAATGCTGTACGAGAGGATACAAATGCTCCCCCAGCATCTGAAATTTCAAAATCATTACCATACATGAGTCTAGTAAGGGATCCCAATGCTCATAAACAAAGAACAAAAAATTCAAATAAATATCATAATATGATAGTAAACATTAGCTAGTACCACTCTTTGATTTGCAGGATTAGCAGAAGCAAGAGCTGAAGCAAGTGTTGTCGGCTTTGGCACTGGACCAGCACGCTGGCCATCAGGAGGTGCTACTACTGACCCATCAATAGGCAATGGCATAATCTGGCCCATAACAGCTTGAGGAACCACAGCTGGGTCACCATTTCTCCCGTTTGCCATGTATCTGCTGAAGCCATTATTTGCATTCCTTGGCATCCACTATTTTGGTATGAAAGGGACAGAGTCATCATTCAAGAGATCAAAAGGTAAAGAATTTTTAATAAAGTATACTCTTGCTTTGATATAAGAATAACAATCATAAATACTGTATATATTTTCCCTAATGTAGCACAAAAAGAAAATGAAACAAAACACTTTAAATAGAAATAACCTAGAACTATTCCACCTTGCTCCTGAGCTTTTATAGGAACAAAAGTATATGGATGTAAAGAGAAATGGGTGAATGTAAATAAGGTGTAGTGAAATAATTTTCAGCATGTATGTGTTCCCAAGTTCAATGAGCAGAAATAGAAAAGATTTGAATGAAGATTAAAAAAAATGATAAAATTAATAGAAGGCTGTCGATGAGTTGAATGTTCAAACACATCTTCAATCACTTTACATTTGCATCCCAGACCTCACAAAGATCACAAGCCACCATCTTTCATCCCTTTTTCCACATTTGCATTTAACAGTCCAATTATCTGCCCCGCCTTCATATCCCCTCTTTATTTGAAGTGAAAGTTTTGGAATGTAAATGGATGTAATTTTACATCCTTCAATTTGTTTCCTTTCCTAAAAACTCGGGTTATGGTTTACCCATCTTACTTCCATTTTATGAGACTTTTTCCTTATTTTAAACTCAGAAGCAAGGTTTTAATGACTGTCGATCTGAATAATTTATAAGCCACCAATGAAGACAGGCTACGGGGAGTATAACATTTTGAAGCATTCAGCTTAAAGTCATAAGATTTCTGTGTAGGAAGCTTCAGTTCACAAGTACAAATATCAAGGGGCTTCAAGTACATGTACCATGAAAAAAAATACCAGAACAGAACCCCTAGGAATCTACTAACTGTTAATTAACAAGTTGTTAAATAAAAATTGAGGGTATTTTAAAGCTTACAATTTTAATTCAATCCAGACCCATTTATGCATAAGAAGCTTCATTTTAAACTGAACTACTACATAAATCAAGGCTACTTTTTCTGCTTTGTACCAATGTCTCAACGTTTTAAATTGACACTATCATAACCTAAATGGGAGATAGAAAAGGTATTTATCCAGATTAGCAATAAAAATAATAATAAACGAAAAATTCCATTGTCCAATTATTATATACCTGCTGCTGCATCTGCTGAGCATTTCCATTTCTTCTTTGACCCATCCTCTGTCCTGATGGTCCTTGCCTCTGGAATTGATATGGTGGCATAACAAAATTTGGGGGCACACCAGGACGAATTCCAGGGATGAGCTGCTGTTGGAAACCATACCCAGCAAATTGAGGGGGCATCAGGCCAGGAGTACCTTGTCCAAAATAAAGAGACTGCTGAGGAAGCCTAGGCGCCCCAGGATGGAACCCAGGCATTCCTGCCGGCAATGGTGGGAATGCACCAGGAGCTTGTATCTGAGCAAATTGTGCCTGATAAATAAATATTTCAGTAATTATGAATAACAACAATGTTGTTGGCAAAGAAAAAGAGCAGAACATATTGAACGACCAAAAAGGGAATGAAAGGGTATGTGTTACTCGACTGAGGAAAACCATCGGATAAATTACATTCTTTATGAAACGAGAGGACAATCAAATTTTAGCATTCTATCTAGCTACCAGCATTTTGACAAAAAATAATCCCAGACATTTCTGATAAACATAAACATATTCAGTTTTTCCTCCAAACTCTTTCAGAAGTAATTGTACCATCACGATTTCCCTCCGCAAATGCATGTGTAATATTTTTTCCCCAAAAACTACGAGGTAAGATTGGTATATTTGTTTCTTATTGTTTTTATCATATTTTCTAGATTTAGTGTAAGCAGAAGTGTGTTGAGTACTTGGCAAAAAAAGAATAAAATTATTGTCCAGTAGTAGTAGTAGTAGTTTCAAGTGATAGCACCATAATTCATAATCTTAAATAATAAATGTAACCATATTAAAATAGATAACAAAGGCAACTGTAATAATAATCGCATCCTTTACAAATAATAATAATAATAATCGCATCAGTGTAGTATCATAATTAATCNTTATTGTTTTTATCATATTTTCTAGATTTAGTGTAAGCAGAAGTGTGTTGAGTACTTGGCAAAAAAAGAATAAAATTATTGTCCAGTAGTAGTAGTAGTAGTTTCAAGTGATAGCACCATAATTCATAATCTTAAATAATAAATGTAAACATATTAAAATAGATAACAAAGGCAACTGTAATAATAATCGCATCCTTTACAAATAATAATAATAATAATCGCATCAGTATAGTATCATAATTAATCATAACATATACACAAATTGATCAACAAAAGAACTAAATGTTCTCTAAATGATAATAAACAGTATCCTTAAATTTAGCTAATGAACACACAATGATATCATTAAGGAATTAGCTTAAGAAACCTGCCTAATTGTTGCAATTAAAATTAATACATATGCTAATTATATGACATAAAACAGGCACAACAACTGTTATTAATAAGGTTAATTAATCCTATTCAATATCCCCATGTATATTTCCTAAATGAATTTTAGCCTTAATTTCCCACACACTAAAACAAATTTATTAAGAATGACACAGGGAGTTAGGTTTGTTGGTTCATACTTCATACTCATATTTATTGTAAATAACCAATTACCAAACCAGATATCACAAGTAACTAATTAGAGCACATTTATTTATGTCTCACTTCCATAGATGAGAGCAAAAGTCATAACAAGTTATAATGAACTACCACTAAACCAGGATAGAAGTTTAACCTGAAGGCGAGCTCTCCTTTCATCTTTCCGATGGGCAACAGCAACATACAAAGGCTTTCTTCCGACCATAGCTCCATTCATCTCATTCAACTAAATACAATTTTGGACACAACAGAACCAATTGACACTTACAATTTAAATAATATGAATAGTTATAATCAAAAAAGAATACAAACTTACAGCAACTGCTGCATCATCGGGGTTAGAAAAAGCCACAAATCCAGAGCCTTTGCTTATCCCTTGAGGGTCAAGATTAACCTGAACAATTTTAAGAGTGGATTAGAAAAATTACAAGTGGAGAACAGAGTCAACACACGACAATAATAACATGAAAGGACATACTTTGCAAGATGTTATGGTTCCAAACTTCGAAAACAAATCCTTCAGCTTCTCCTCATTAATGGAATCATCAAAATTCTTTAAATACAAGTTTGCCCCTTTAAGCTTTTCGAATCGACTAATTCTTTCCTGTTCAAATTTAGCTCTCAGTTCAGCCTCCCTTTCGCTCTTCCTTTGAGCCTTCCCTACATACAGAACTTTCTCATTACATGAGATTCCATTCATATTCTCAACCGCAGCAGAAGCATTATCTGGATTCTGGAAATTTACAAACCCAAAACATCTGGACTTCCCATCAGCATCTTTCATTACTACTGCACTGGTGATAACGCCATACTTCTCAAACATGTTCCTGAAGTCCTCATCAGAAACTGTATCTGGGAGATTCTTAACATATACATTAGTAAACTTCTGCGAGCCACTATCTCGAGACCTATCCTGTTTGCGGATAAAAAGACCAACATACACTTGTTTATCATTCATCAACATGCCGTTTAAATGTTTGATTGCAGATTGAGCAGATTCCTCCTGGTCAAACTGTACAAAGCCAAACCCTCGTGATTTTCCAGTGCTATCGAGCGCTACCTTGCACGAAAGCACTGTTCCAAAGGCTGAGAAAGTGTCCTGCAAAGCTTTGTTATCAATTGACTTGTCTAAATTTTTGATAAAAACATTGGCAAATCCACACTTCCGCATGCTAGGATCTCGTTGAGAATACATAATCCTGATCGGTTTTCCATTGACATCAGTAAAATTCAAAACATCCCGGGCATGAGCAGCTGCAACAAATATACAAATAAAGAAAAAACATTTATTATGATTTTATTTATCATAAATTCTAACCAATAGTAAGTATTTAATCAGTCTATTTTCCAGTCAATCAAATAAACGTATAAAACTCCATAAAGCAGTTATATAAATAATATTTCTCCATATATAACACAAAAATGAATGTCATAATAACACATTCAGATCATGTAACCACAGACAGTTGCCAACATCCTAGGAAAACAAACTAAAAAATTTCTGAAACAACAAGTCTCATAAAATCTTCCTCAATACAACATCGAATCTACTAAACTACAAAGCAAAGAGTAATTTGAGTTCAAAAACAACAAATGAACACTTCAAACTAATCATCAAACACACCTGCAACACAAAAAAATCCAAAAATAAACGATAAAATTTCAGTGTACCATCAAAGTGTAGGCCAATATCAGCCCCATAACAATTTAGTAATTTACACACACACACACACACAACACAAATTATATACAAAAACACACACAACACAAACATGTGAACATAAATAAAAATATACATATGTATACACATACATAAGAAAAACCATGCTATCAAACTCAAGTAGTAACCCACATTACACAAACTAACGTACATAAACCAAAACAAACATACCCAGTATATGCCGAGCACAAGCAGACACACACACACATATATAATTAATAACACATACATCTAAGCCTCATGACATAAATAATGTATAAATATATGAAAAGAAATGCAGGGAAAAGGGTGTAATTACCATCTTGGGGATTACTGAAATTGACATAAGCATAACCGAGAGATGTGTTTCGGATGAGATCCCTACAAACCCTAACCGTCATCACTTGCCCTACCTGATTAAACAAATCATAAAGTTGCGTCTCATTCACATTCTTGTCCAGATCACCCACGTACAGTGATACATTATTACTTATCGCCCCTCCTCCGCTCACCGCCGCCGCTGATCGCACCACTTGACCTACCGTCGCCACAGCCGCCATTCTTATACCTATTTATTTATTATATATCACTCTAAACGATGAAATGATTAAATTATTAGTAAATGTATATAACACTCGAAACGAATGTTGATTCAATCAATCGATCACTGATATATCATGATCGATCACTGATTATTATTTCTGTTTTTTAGTTTTTCGAGAGGACAAAGATTATGTGTATGTGTATATAGGCTTGTAGATATGTATGTATTGATGGGGTGTAAATTACAGAGAGAAACTAGTGCCAAGGCAGCGATACAAGAAACCGATCAGTCCTCGTATTTATATTATAGTATGTTTTTTTAATAAGAATATTAGGTGCACGAATGGATTCTTGACTTTATCCCGAGGTGTATTAAATCTATAGTATCTGCTGGATTTTTTATTTCTTTTTTACAAGACTATATATGTATCTTTTGGATTTTAAGAGCACTGACGAATCAAATTATTTTAATATTTTATTTATATAATTTAAATATATTTTTATTTTTATAATATTTTTAAAATTTATTTAATGCTATATGCATATATTTTATATAATTGTTTATATATTTTATTTATATTTTAGTAGGATAATATTTGTGTTTTTTGTTTATAAATGTGTTTTATTTAGGAGATTAACGATAGTGTTTAAAAATTATGTCCAATAATAACTATCGACTCAAATACCGACTTCACCACGAAACTTTTAATTTTTCGGATTTAATAATATAATATAGTTAGAAATATTTGATTTGGATTTTAAAATTTTAATGAAATCTGATGCATTTGATTAAATTTTAAAATGTTTTTCAAAATGTGATGATATTTAGTTTGAATTTTAAATAATTTTTAAAAAATTAGGGATATTGGATATATTATTAATGATTTATTAAAATCTAATAATATTTAAACTTTTAATGATAAAGATGGATTTTGAAAATCTACGGATTTTATTGGATTTGAAAATGTATTTTAAAACTATGAGATCTCAACAAAAAGATTTTATTGGATTATGCTCTATACATATACTTTATATAAAATTATAAATCAACTACAATTTATAAAAGAGAATTATGATCTTGAGGATATTCTTTTTGAGATCACAATAAATATATTAACAAATAAATTTAGTTAGTTATTGTTAAATATTGATTTATTATTTATTTTATAAATTAAATAATTAATTAAGTAAATAATTAATATAATACACTGAAATCAATTATTAAAAATTTCTGAAATCTACCTCAATGACCTTGTTCTCTAATTTATTAATAATTTATTAAAATATAAATTAAGTACCACCCCCCTACTTACTACCCCTGTTGTAACACTCTGTAGTGTAACAGTAACAAGTAAATGATATTAATGAATTATATTTGGTGCATGTTTTACATTAGACATTATCCAATTTATATTTAAAAATAATTATTTTTAATTATGAATGTTTAATTTTAAAATATATATTATTATTTAGTTATATAAAAATATATTTTTTCAANCATGCATAATATTTATATCCATAATTGTTTTAATCAAGAATTATCTCCTATATTATTGTTAATCAGATAATTTGGTAAATTATTCGAGTTAAATAACCATATAAATACAATTTGGAACATTCAGGGCGGAAAGGCGGATCATACTTAATTATTATTTTTCATTTTTCATTCGTATTGGTAAGTTTCTGTGTTTTTTCTCTCCTGAAATTAGAGAACACATGATTATCAAATATTCTCTTTCAAATATATAAATTAAGAGTAATGTTAATACCCAAATAGTATTTCCAGAATATTTTTTCAAAATGATACGGGAGTAGTGACATGATGGGAAAGTGTTAATTCCTATATTAATGTGAATACACTAGGGTCATCTCTCTTTTTATTTTGACAACCAATTAAAATTAAAATTAAAATTAAAAGTATAGGAATATTTGATTTGAATTTTAAAGTTTTAGTGAAATCTGATGTATTTGATTAAAGTTTAAAATGTTTTTCAAAATTTGATGTTAATTAGTTTGAATTTTAAATAATTTTTAAAAATTTAGAGATATTGGGTATATTATTAATGATTTATTAAAATCTAATAATATTTAAAAATTTATTGATAAAGATAGATTTTAAAAATCTACAGATTTTATTGGATTTGAAAATGTATTTTAAGATTTTGAGATCTCAACAATAGATTTTATTGGATTATGCTCGATACATATACTTTATATGAAATTATAAATCAATCAAAATCTATAAAATTTATGAAAGATAATAAGGATGGATAGAATTAGAGTAGATTTTTTTTTGTATTTTTTCTGAGATCACAACGTACAAATACATGTAAAAAAATAAATTTAATCATTTATTATTAAATATTTACTTATTCTTTATTTTATTTAATTTATAAATTCAAAAATAAAGTAATTAATTAATCCTCTCGTCCTTTTTATAAGGCAATGCACACAACTGAAAGTCTAAATAAAAAAGTTCTACTTAATATTTTTTAATAATTCTTTTTTTAATAAAAGGTTTTTAAAAACACTTTTGGTAACTGATGTGCTGTGAGAAAAAGTGCTGGTGGAAAAAATGATATCAGAAAAATTAGATGACTGTTTGGTAATTTTTTTGATTTATGCATATTTTGAGATATAATATATAAAAATAATGTTTTTGAGAAGGTTTGATTATGAAACTGATAGCTACTTCATGCAAAAGCTGAAAGCATCTTTTTTCAAAAGTATGGGGGACATGTTTTTGCTAACAATATGTTTTGGACTAAAAGCGCATCATTTCCGGACAACAGCTTTTAAAATTTACCAAATACCATTCTGACAGCTCATCAACAAAAAAATGTTGAAATTGTCTGTAACAACAATACCAAACGGGATCTTAGTTTTCATATCATTATCGAATTTGATTATATTCCACCGATATCAATTCAAATTAAATTATTTTAAATTCGGTTACATTTTCGAATTACTAAATTTGAATTGAATAATTTCGTTTCTATGCATTCCGGAACAATCGTATTTATACTAATTTTGTAGCAATTTTATAAAAAGAAATTAGGGGGCGAAAATTGAATTACTTGTCACACTCGATCGGAGTATAAAAGGCAGTTAAATCAGGCGGGAATATCGGAATAAACATATCATCATATTCTTCTTCTTTTTAAACCGCCCTCGACTCGAACACAAAAACACACAGTCTCGCACACACTCCACAATGATCTTCCTCAACCTCCGCCGCAAAAACACCACGCCCCCGCACCCATCAACGAAGACGATATAGACATACGAAACCCTAGTTTACGAAAACGAACCAATACACAATGATTATTAACGGTGATCAGAGTATTATACACATTCCAGTGTTAGTTTAACTAATTAATTAATCTCTAGTAATTAATTATATGATGCAAGATTCGAAACTATTGATTTGTATAGATTTTATGGTAAAATTTGAATTTCCAGGAACGAATTTTAAAAATTCGGGTTTATTTAATTTTATTGTGTTTAATTATGTAGTATTTCAACATCTGGAAATTGATCATGTGATTGGAGAGAGTCCTAAGGAGCTGGTTCCTAATTCTTCCGGTCCTGCTGCTATCATCAGAATCTTTGGTGTNGGAAATTGATCATGTGATTGGAGAGAGTCCTAAGGAGCTGGTTCCTAATTCTTCCGGTTCTTCTGCTATCATCAGAATCTTTGGTGCTACGCGAGAAGGTTTACTTTCTACTCTTATTCGTTCTTCTCCTATGGATGATATATACTCGTTTGCACCTTTTATATAATAGCTTGTTTTTAGTTGAAAATATTCTGTGCTATGAATGTCTCGTGAATGTGATTTTTTTGTTTCGTGCATGTCACGAAGATGTTTATATCATGAGAAGTTTATTATTATTATTATTATTTTTTGCTGATGGTTAGGTCATAGTGTTTGTTGCAATGTCCATGGATTTGAACCCTATCTCTACATTAGCTGCCCCTCTGGAATGGGGCTAGATGACGTCTCCCGATTTCATCAGATTCTTGAGGTACATTATTCATGATTTGGTTAAGATGTTAATGTATGATATATACATCATTTATTTGTTTGTAAATATTTAAATATGCTACTATTGGTGATTGTGAGTTAAATGACTACACTTGTACTTCTTTATGTGGTGATTACGATAGGGAAGAATGAGAGAAGCTAACAGAACTATTAAGGTCCCCAAATTTGTTCGCCATATAGAAATGGTACAGAAAAGGAGCATAATGTATTATCAACAGCATAATTCTCAGCCTTTTCTCAAAATTGTTGTTTTGTTGCCGACAATGGTTGCCAGTTGTCATGGTATATTTCTTTTACTAAGACTACTGGTCGGATTATGTTATTTCTTTAATTTGCTGATGTAAGATACAGATTGTACTTGATAAATGCTGTTACACTTTCTGGACATGAATGCTTTTGTAGAATTTTATACAGCTTTTATAACAGGAATACTTCATGATTTAGTACATTAAATATATATATTGAGCTAATAGGATAAACAATGTATGGAAAGATGAATCTGGAATCTGAGTGAGCATGCAAAATATATTGCTGTTAAAATGCCTACCAATACAAATTTACTTTTTCAATTCTCTTTTCAAACTGTGCCAGGAATTCTTGATAAAGGTTTACAAGTTGATGGTCTTGGTATGAAGAACTTTGTGACATATGAGAGAAATATTCCTTTTTCTTTACGATTCATGATTGACTGCGACATTGTTGGAGGAAATTGGATTGAAGTTCTGACTGGAAAATATAAGAAAACATTGAAGAATTTATCGTATTCCCAGTTAGAGTTTGATTGCTTGTATCCTAATGCAAGGAAACACATTAATGATTAATTGTATAAAAATTTCTAATTCCTGGCATAATTGATCTATTCTGTGGAATAAATTTCTTTGACACTTTGAAGTTTTTCAAATTGGGTAAGCCATGTTCCAGAAGGAGAATTCTCTAAGATGGCTCCATTTCGTATATTGAGTTTTGACATTGAGTGTGCTGGTCGTAAAGTTCTCTTCCCTGAGCTACTTATGATCCTGTTGTTCAGGTATTTTTATTCTCTTTACTATTGATCTAGTTTATATGAAGAACGTGGCATAAGGCTCCATTGTTTGTTGTAGCTGATACAGAAAGAGCATAATGGAAATGCTTTTGAAAATCTCAGATAGTTTGATGCTCTGTCTTGCTTATTATAAATCTTTTTGGTATAGTAGTCACACAAGGGGTTATTACTTGCATTTTCCTAGGGTTGGTTTTTGTGTAGCTTTTTGTTTTATCTGTTCTTTTCACTGGATAAATTTTTGTGTAAGCATCAATTAATTTTTACACTAAACACTTTCTCACACAATTATACATTGGATAGAGAATTACACATTTCAATAAGCTAGCATGAACATTGGAATATTGGATAGTGTTACTCCTTGTTCTTGGAGTTGCATAATAATTATCTCTGGTCAGTTAAGGAACCTTTAACTCTATGTTGCATAATAATTATCGCTGGTCAGTTAAGGAATCTATAAATTCTTTGACAGAATTTCTTGTGATTCTGTAAATCTATTCCTTCAATTGCTGACATTATTTTCTCTTTCATTGCAGGTGGACAATTTAGTTACTTTGCATGGAGAAGAGCAGCCATTTATTCGGAATGTAATGACTTTGAAATCGTGCTCACCTATAGTTGGTGCAGATGTATTGTCGTTTGACACAGAAAGAGAAGTCTTGTTAGCTTGGAGGGTAATTGTTTCTGGTCAAGTTGCTTGTGTCACTTGTTTAAACTGTACCTAATGCAAAATATGACTACAATTGCATATCATGTTGTAGTCCTAGTGAAATATGCATTTCCAACCTTTGTCTACTCGCTAAGACTTGATATTAATCAATGATATTCTGCGTGTACCTGTATAATTTAGATATACTGTTATGATATTTATTGTCTGCATTCTCATTATAAAATATGCAAATTATAGTAATTAAAAATGAACACTATGATATTTCTTCTGGAAGAAGCAATTGAATTATGTCGACTACATAACACTAATCTCTAGAATGCTACATTATTGAAATGCCATGCTGTTTTTATTAAGTTAAGAGATTCAGTTGTCACTGCAGGATCTTATATGTGAATTCGATCCATATATTATTATTGGATATAACATATGCAAATTTGATTTGCCGTATCTCATTCAGGTTTGTGACCATCCTTAGTGATTCATTGTTCCAGCTGTTGCATACATTTCCCTGTCTCATTATGGATGTGTCTTTAGATAACTAGAAATAACTCATTGTGATTAGCTTTGTGCTGGATTATCTTCCCTGAGGAAGTCCTATCCGTAATTAGATAAAGATCATATTGTGAAATCAACCAGGGCTTAAGCGCAAGTAAGACCCTCTTTACTTCCGTCCCTGCTTATGTTCAAGAAAATGCAATCCGGTGCATATGAAATTGCATTATGATGAAATGGATATGGTAAAACATTATAGCTTCTATTAAATCTAAAATTATGTTTATAAGTTGATGGATAATTATACCATTTCGACTCTTTTGATAGTAACTTTTTCCCGGTTTTGCATCCGGTCACAACAAAAGAAAGGTTTTATTTATTACAGGCAGTGTTGTTGTTTGGGCATGCTGCCAGCATTCGTGAAAGCCTAATGCTTTAAAAATCCTACTAACTGTTCTGAAGCAGTCACTTGATCGAATAAAGATGACTGAGCTATTATTATCGATATCATTAAAAAATATTGGGTTATCGGCTCAATTTTTTACTGACTTCACAATAATTATCTTGATGAGGTCACTTCCAGGGAAGAAAAACACAACTAGGGAATAAGTCATGAATTCATATGGGGAATAAGTGTCTTCAGTGTTTGTTGATATGCTTTTCTTCGTGTCTATTTAATATGAATAGTTATATACATGTCATTATTAATTTATAATATGTGAATTTATTTTGTCATCTGGAAGATTAGATTCTATTTGCGTATATTGAATATTAATTGTACTTTGAGCACACATTTATATGTTGACAATATCTTCTGAGTGCAGAAAGAGGATGTCCATCATTCGATTATATCAGACCTTCAAAATGGTAACCCAGAAACTAGGAGACGGTTTGCTGTATATTGTTTAAAGGTCTTTTATTGATTTAAATTTATATTCGAAGTCTACTTGTTTTTCTGATGATTTGTTTTACTATTCAATGATATATATTTAAGACTGTAAACTTATGCTGAGAATGTTGAGAAATCATTATGGGACTTTCAGATGCAAATCTTTCATTCTGTCATTCTTTACTTTCACTTGCATAGAAACAGGTTGCTTACCCATGAATTGACGAATAAAACTGAGGTTTTCTTCGTGTTTCTTCTGATTCTTTTTGAGTAACTATAGACAATATTTTTAGTAGTCACTACGACAGCCTGTCAACTTCTATATTTCTATTGATCCTAAATGAGTTGGTAAATTATGATAAACACCTTGGAACAAATTTCTGAATGATAAACATTTTTCCGTGGTTATGGCCAATTACAGAAATTTAAATACTCACTAACACATGCCTCCACTAAGGCTTAGACCCTCGACCTCTCTTTACCAAGAGGAGAGGGGTATCCACTAGGCTAAGTCTTGCAGTTTATGACTCATAAACTTTTGGATCTCTATTATAATTTTGTCCAGTTTATAGATCACATCCATATGTTCCAAAATTATCTGGTTTCTATATCACGTCGTATGTCCTCCTGTTATGAGTATCAATTGATTACTGTTACGTCAAAACTGTGTCGAAATTCTCTAATATTATAAATAAATATGTTTTGGGGGCATGATTGCAAAGATGAGGTATAATTGATAGTCGAAGGCTAATTTGTTTTATCATCTTAATACTTGTCTGTTTCCATGTTTCATTTCATCATTTTTAAATGATTGATCCAATTATGCAACAAGCCACATCTTATTAGCTATCATTACATCTCCAAGTCCCGGTATAACTTTTTAGAGACATGGGACATAGTGTCACCTGTAGACGTTAATTGCATTTTCTCAGAGTTCATCTGCCTGATATCAACATGCTAATATGTGTTTAGTTGATTTACTGTGAAGAATGAAGTATTTTCAACTAACAGAGTTGCAAAGTTAAGCAGAATATATAAAGAGCACACTGTTAATTTTGTAATATGTTTTTGTTGTGATCATCCATTGTTGGTTCATACGTATCAGCCTGCTTTGATGGCTTTGTAATTCTATACAAGGACAGTACATGATCCGGTCCTAGTTTTAAATTATATGAAAATATTACAATTGGTCCTAGAATTTATTTAATTTGAATTTCATTGCCTGTAGGTACTAGAAGCCGATAGCAACATTAGATTTTGCTTCTTTATATCCTTCATCATGATGGCATATAATTTATGTTATTGCACTTTGGTATTCTCTTCTGTAATTTTCTATTATAATGTGTTTATACAGTATCCCCAAAAATTTTGAATTCCTAACCTTGAATTTAATTATTTTATTAAGGTTTCGTCTGAAGATGTACACAAACTTGGGCTGCCTCCAGAAAGTATTTATAAAACTCCATCTGGCGAAACATTTGTGAAATCAAATTTACAGAAGGTACCTCTGCTACAAGAGTGAGAAGTTTATGTCTATATATTTCTGGACTTCAATATTGAAAACAAATATCTTACATGCAGGGAATACTTCCAGAAATACTTGAAGAATTATTAGCTGCTCGGAAAAGAGCTAAAGCAGATTTGAAGGTTCTCAATCTATGTACATAATTGCTCTTTTTTCTTCCAATAATAAGCTCTGTCTGAGTTCTATTTGTAGCTTTATTCCTATGTTCAGAATAGAAATTTTGCTTGTGTGATTTCTCCATGAAGGCTTAAAAATTTAACTTACAGCTTGAGCAAAGTCTTGTAAAGAAAGATAAAGGTATCTTCATTGATGTTTGGAATGTGAATTAGAAAAGACTCGGAGTCGTAGTATTTCAATCAAAATATCTTCTTAGCTAGTGCTGATGTGGTCAATACTCTGATGGGGAACATGCTTGAACTTAGTTTGGTTTGTGTATTATCATTATGCCAAGGAAATGGAGTTTAGGAGTTAGGACACCATATTGCATATTAGTTCTCTATTTAAATCTAAATTATGAAATCTTTGTGCAACTTGAGTTCAAATTTGGCCTAGAAACTCTCAAAATGTTCATTGATTTGATCTACTTGTGTTTATAATGTCCGTATCGAAGTCTTGTAGGGTATTTTGTAGTTGGTAACCGATAAAAGTGTGCTTTACACTATATGAAGACCATAAAGATAAAGATTTCTTTTTTGCAAGATAATTTTTGGATCTCGACCAACATCATATGCTTCAAATCATCCAAGCCATTAGTAAACTGTTCACCCCCTAGTCTGCCACTCCACATACAATCAGAGGACACCAAAGGAGGATATGATCCATGACAAGTTAACAAATAGAGGGAACTTAAATAGGACTAAAAGATGAAGAGTGATAAAGCTGGTGCAGGACAGTTACTCATGGAGATATAAAGGAAAGGATATAACTTTTTGCAAGATAATGTCGGGGTCTTAATAGATCGTATGGTTTAAATTATCCATGACAGTATGCAAATATTCCTCCATGCTGATGTTCAAACATTTGTTACCTGATCTCATCTGTTAAGAGAAAACTATCTCTATTGAGATGGTTCTGAGTGCTTGGGATCTATTAAATATTTCACTACGAAGCCTATTATTTCATGTGGTGATGGAAGGAGGACATGACCCAAAATCATATGTATAAAAAATGATTCGGAGGAAAAGAGGGAGAATGATGGAGCTGAGGACAGTAGTTAATATTGTTCTTCATCGACTAGACTCGTATGTTGAAATTCATTTGCAAGAAATTACAAGGTCATATTTATACTTTTCCCCCATTAATGCAACATGCATTTGTTCCTGTAACTAGATATTTTTATCTGGAATCACCTTATCCTCTGTTTGTAGAATTAACAAGTCTAGCATCTAGAAACTACCGAACTATTAATTGGTTCATACTACAGCAGAAACCTTGACCTTGAATCAGAGTAAGTAATACTTAATCCTTTAGTTCCGCACCAAAAATCTTTGCTCCCCAGAATTTTCATTAAGACCAGGTTTTACTAAATCAACTTTAGTTACATAGAAAAAATCTCTGCTCCCAAACATTTTTACCAAGACCAGATTTTATTAGTAAATTGTGACACCACCTTAGCTTGTTTCGGTTGACTTGTCATTCAGTTTTATTCATGTAGGTAATAGTTTTGTTTGATTTTAGGAGGCAAGGGATCCTCTTGCAAAGGCTGTATTAGATGGGCGCCAGCTGGCTCTGAAGGTAATATACTGAAATTTTAAGCAATGCATACAAGGAAAGTTTTATTTGCATACGTTTGATTTAACCATTTGGCTTTGTTTATATTTTAGACAAGTGCAAATTCTGTATATGGGTTTACTGAGCCGCTACTGGGCAATTACCATGTTTAGAGATATCTTCCAGTGTTACCAGCTATGGTAATTATATTGTTTGCTACTTTGCTACTTTTATCAACTTTATTTAGTAGTATTGCTATGAGTGTAACTACACGAAATACTTATTTTGGTGTTCAGCATAAATTTTCAAATCATTCCTCAATTTGAAGGTCGACAAATGATTGAACAAGAAAAAAATCTTGTGGAGGATAAATTTACTACACTTGGTGGATATGAGCATGATGCTGAGGTACATCCATTTCTTAAATAATTTCTGGTGGAATATACATTTTCAGAATCTGATAGAGTTGCCTTGGTATTTCTAATGGAATATGCTAATTTTTTGACTCTTGACAACTTAATGTTGCAATTCTTCGGTCATAGCATATTTTTTCCTACTTTCTCTTTTAAATTTACGGAGTGTAATGCACCAAGAACAAATTTGATCAACCAAAATCTAAGCATGTTTGGGGGAGCTTCTTTCTATGAAAAGGAATATATTCGTTAAGACTTCACTAGAAGGGGAATATGCTTGTCAAGACTTAACTCGAAGTTCGTTAAGACTTCACTAGAAGGGGAATATGCTTGTCAAGACTTAACTCGAAAAACATCTAATATTTTCTTAAGAAATTATGCTTTAAAGTACCTTGGATGACTTAGAGTGGCTATTGTCAAATATAAGATTGAAATCATTAACCATTGAACCCTGTTGCAAGCCAAGTTCTTTTTAAGCTTCCTTGTAAAATAGAAATGTTTGTGATGGTTTACTGATGATAGTAAGTGGGGCGTTCCAATGTTTTCTAGGTAAATATAAGTGGGAATTCAGTAAGCATTAAGGGGTCTGTAACTTTTCAACTTAATTATAAAGAAATATTTGCTTCAAAATTCTTCAAGTTCACAACTTTTTCTGTATATGCGGCTGAATCATATTACACTATAAAAAAATGTTTCCTTGTTGAAATATTTACTTCATTAGTTAAAACACTTGCGATCGTCTCTTAAAAGTCTTTGTATTTTGTAACTATAACTAGTAACTAGTTCTCTTAAAGAGAGACCCTTCTGTAAAAGTTTTTTTGCGAACTGACTTGTTGGTAACATCAGGTTATATATGGAGACACAGATTCGGTAATGGTTTTATTCGGAGTTACAAATGTTGAAGCAGATATGGATATGGGTAGGGAAGCTGCTGAATACATTAGTGGAACATTTACTAAAGTAAGCTATATTATTTCTTTACTTACCTGACCAATATCGTACCTTAGAAAATCCTCAACCCACATCTCTTTAGGCCTCCATACATATTTACAAACCACATTATTTCAACATATTATCTGAATTGGTGCTTCCTCTAGCATAGGAAGTATATCATTATCTCATTTATGTCCTGTCTATTTATTTTCATAATGTTAACAAGTTCAGAGACCACCATTTAGTAATTTTTTAACAATATAGAGATATGCTTTTGGATAAAGGCGGCTGAACTAGAACTAGTCCCACCAGCATTGGTTGATTATCATCTGAATAGTTGCTTTAATAGTGGTGCCATATAAGAAGCTTCTTTGCTTGAATTTAGTGAATATCTCTAGTGTGCTCATCTCCTTTCTCCTAAATCTTTTCCATTAGATGTACACAATGGTGTATTGTTTCCCTTTTTATTATACCTAATTCTCTTTTTATTGGTGGAATTTGTTGTGTAGCCCATAAAACGGGAGTTTGAAAAGGTTTACAATCCGTACTTACTGATTAGCAAGAAGAGATATGCTGGTCTTTTGTGGACTAACCCAAACAAATTTGAAAAAATGGACACTAAAGGTAAGAGGAAGTGCAACGAGTTTCTTAAAAGATGACTTGAATACTTTTCCAACTGTAATACTGATATAAACTATTCTGCACGGGTAAACATTTAAAAATTTATGTTTTTGATTGGCAGGTATTAAAACTTGGTAGCTGAAAGCCTTTATAGAATACTAATAGATAGAGACATTCCCGGTGCTGTTCAGCATGCTAAGAATACCATTTATGATTTTCATATGAACCGAATGGATCTGTCGCTTTTAGTTATTACCAAGGTGAACATTTTTTAGGGTTATATGTAACCGAGCCGATATTATGCTCTGAATTTTTCAGTAGTGAATGAAGCTTATTTGTATCTAAACTGTCCCTTTGTTTAACAGGGATTGACTAAAACAGGGGACAACTATGAAGTGATGGCAGCACATGTTGAACTAGCAGAAAGGATGCACAAGGTTGTTCTCAAATTGCTTACATGGGCCTGTTTTTTGTTGTCAAATAAACTTGTGTCCTAGTTATTCAAATGATGTGTTTTTGCTTCAATTTTTAAGTATTTTACACAAATACTGCCTTTTGTTTAAATTGTTTTAAAAGTAAAGAGAGGACTGTTTTGTTTTCAAGCCAATATGTGAGTGTGCTGTGATAGAAAGAAACACTACACTGGTGATAATCTCTAGTTCCTTTACCTTAAATGAACAAATCTTATGTTATTTTTCCCTTACTAGAGAGATGCCGCATCTGCTCCAAATGTCGGGGATCGAGTAGCTTATGTTATTATTAAAGCTGCTAAAGGTGCCAAGGTAGTATGGTTAGTGGTTTCATGGTTTGGAGCTGCATAGCATGGTTTCACTGTTTCTTTAAGTTATTTATTTAATAATTAACAGGCTTATGAACGGTCAGAGGATCCCATTTATGTCCTGGAAAATAACATACCAATAGATACTGAATACTACCTCAAAAACCAAATCACCAAGGTTAGTTTTGAATTTTTAGCTAGGAAATTTATTGTTATTCCATTTGGGCTTACTACTACCTCTTTTGTCACATGCAATCAAATTGTCTTTCTTAGCTTGAAGTTCTATGCTAATACTGTTCATTTGCAGCCACTTTTAAGGATATTTGAGCCCATATTAAAGAACGCGAGTAAGGAACTTCTTGAAGGAAGTCACATGAGATCTCAATCTATACCTACTCCGACCGGTGGCATAACGAACTATGCTAGAAAAAGGCCAAGCTGCGTTGGCTGCAAAACGTTAATCTAGTAAGTCTGCTGTTCTCGCCTCTCTGCTATGTCTACGCTATGTTTCTTCTTGGTCAATTTATTGTAATTGCCTATTTCTATGAATTAAAGGAATTTTTTCTTAAAATAAATTCCTCAATTGCTCAAGGTTTCTTCCCTTTATGCATGTTTAAGGTTCCTGCTTGCAAATGTAATGATTTCCTCAATTAAAAGACATGGTGGGCAGTTCTTTACCCTCACTTTGGCAATTATGGCGAAACAATCAGACTCAATTTCGCCAGAATGCCAGTTTTCTTATATTAGCGAAACTAATTTTTAATTCTCTATAACATTTCTCCATCGTGGCCAACTGGCCACTTAAGTGTCATGATTGTGTGGGCTGGTTGTAATTTGAGGGTAAAATTACATATTAACTTAGCCCTTGCACCTTGTAAGAACTTCCAAACGTGCGGGAACTAATTAATAAGTGGATCTTCGATGTTTTTAATGATTGAGATTTGACATCAACATAGGTAATTTGACTTGGGTTGAAATTATAAAGCAGCAGTAGAAATCCAAGTTCAAATTTGAAACTTTTAAATTTTGATAATAGGATCTCACAATTATGGTTCTAGCAACCCATTTGAAAATATCTTTGTAAATTGGAGAGTTTGTAAATTAGAATACGAGGGGTTTTTCTTTCTGATAATTCTGATAATTTCATTATTATCTGCCTACAATGTATATAATGTGACTTCATCAACTTGTGATTTGCTCCCTTAACACGTGATGTGGATCTTCCAGTAATGGCCAATGATCATATAATGGGATACATTGAAAAGATAAGAATCGAGAAAATTTGTAAGATTCGAAATTATATAGTGCTCACTGCTTTGCATATATCCAGAAGTTTCCTCTTTATATTTAAAGGATAGATTGGCTTCGTTCAATGCCATGAATTGACAATACATGACCCGGGTTGTAGCACGCATGGACGATGCCCTTTGTTCAACTGACTCTGGGTCATGGACCACAACAGCAACCACAATACCAAAATCTAAATCTTCTACATTAGCAGTCATGAGCTTCTGAGGTGACTGAAGAGGCTTGTTTGTCTGCAAGAAAAATGGATATAATTTACCTTGCATAGTTTACCAGTATATAACTGGAACTTGTGATGGGTTTTTAATGCATTCATGGCGTGTGCCATCAGGATTAGTGGGTACCGCCCGTCCCTTAGGGGACCAGATCCGTTAGGTTAGCCAAGTCAGATTGGAGATATCTTCATTTTTATGCTTTGATGCATCTACACAAGCAAAATATCTAATATATTTTCATGCATTAATAATGAATTTTGTTGTGCTCTGTGCCAGTAATCCGGAAAGTACTATCTGCCCCCAGTGCAAAGGAAGAGAAGCTGAACATTATTGCAAAACTGTCTCCACCGGTAGTTATAGCTATTTCTATCTAATTATATGATTGTTATACACTCTAGTAACTTTGCATCAGTCAATTGAAACTTTATTTTATTTTTTATTGGTAAGTGTCGGAGTTGGAGACACTTTTTGGTAGGCTTTGGACCCAGTGCCAGGAGTGTCAAGGTTCTCTTCATCAGGATGTCTTGCAATACTCTGACATGAGAATAAGTTGCCGTACCAAGCCATTAAATGAACGTCATGTTGCATTTCCTGGGAAGTCAGCCTGGCAGTGGCTTCTTAGTTACTCACCTATCTTTGTCCTCAGAATTGCTTACTCATTTACAAAATTTTTCTTACGGGTAAATTTTTATTAATTATTTCAGTCGAGATTGTCCAATATTTTACCGGAGGAAGAAAGTCCAGAAAAACATTTCAGAAGCCAAAATCCAATTGGATAGCCGGAAGTTTTAAGATTGCCAAAGGATTGTTAAAGCAGACATCCAATGTCTAACATTGTTTATATGGTGGCCCTGTAAGCACACTTCGTAAATCCAATGGCAAAGATATTTAATGGATTCAGAGACTATATAAATTACGAGGTCTGACTTTAGGTTGTACTGGCAAAATATATTATACGGTGACAATAGATTGGAGTTCTTGAATAGCCTTGTTGATATCCTGAACAGAGAATATTGCCAAGTCATTATTTAAACGGAGATAAGAGATTGTGACGATACTAATACATAAAGCTTCAGCTGGAAATGAAAAAACTTTCAAGTAGTTCCCTGCTTCTACCCTGGTAGTGATGTCGGAATATCTGATGTCTTTATATGGCAATCTCAGTTTTACCTGAGAACGTGCTCGTACAGACGTACGGTTCATATAAGGATATGAAAAAGATCTGTTCTAGTCATCGGACTTTGATAGACCATTTGCGGATTTGTAATATGTTGTAATATGTTTCCATTCATGTATTTAAGTGCTATGCAACTGATATTGTTGTGAAAGTTTAGGTTTTTGCAATGTATATTACTTTGGTTTTGAACAATTTCAAGTTGATTCTGAGTTGGCATTAAAGCACTATTTCAGAAAATTTCAACTATTTTCTGATATTATGTCATTAGCATAAGCGTAAGCGTGATGGTATAACCTAGTGGTAAGAACTTATTATAATTCGATTCTCGCATTTATTAAAAAATGGACAAATATACTTGTATAGTCTATTTTATGCCTATAACTAATACTAAACTCGATTGACCTTGACCATTCTATATATATCAACTGTATCCTTAAATTCAAACCTGGGTTATATTTGTCACAAAATCACAGACTGGGTAAGATTTTGCACGTTGCCATATATAGCAGAATGAATGCCGTAATTCGAGCCACCTTGAATAATGGGCACGAATAAGAAAAAAACCGAAATAAATCGATAACTAGATAAAAAATCAAGAAAAAATCGAATTGAAACACAATAGTAGTTTTTTTTTTTTTTAAAAACTTAAAATATCATTAAAAAGATGAATCATACATTAAAGTTTCCAACAACACGGGAGGAGACATAAAAATGCTGGTTCTCAATACTGCCACCTAGCGGTTGCACCGTCGAAAGGGAGTCGCTTTGAACAATGACATTCTGCTCTTGCTTCATAAGAATCTAGGAAAGAGCTTCATGAACACCCTCAAGCCTCATATTCTAGCTGCCTAGGAATGTGCCATTGTGATCTCTAAGTACCATTCCTACTGACAAAGATGAGGCGCCAGTAAACACGGAGGCATCGACACTTAACTTGAGGTTTCCTTCTACTATTACCGTCTCCATTTGCAGAAGTAGCTGGCCTCTGTTTCTTCCTCACTTCTCGCCAATCTGTTATTTGGTTTGAGATCCACTCCATCGCAAAAGATGGAGTTACAGACTTGCTGCTCTCCCACACTTTTTTGTTTCTGAAAAACCAAATTCCCCACAAAGCAAAAACAATTTTTATTAGGTTATCATGAGATTCACTGCTGAGTTTGTCAAGAAGCCAAGTCATAAAAATGCCTACCTGTTGCCAACACTGTGATGCAAAGCTGCAGTCAAAGAAAACATGCAGCAGGTGTTCAATATCAGCCTCACACATGGGGCACGCAATGGGAATCGAACTACCTTTACTTCTCAATAAGTTACCGACAGCAACATTGTTTCTGCAGAATCTCCATAAAAAGATTTTAATCTTGTGCGGAATGCTTAGTCTCCAGATTTTATTCCAACTAGTAGATGGGCTGACGCTAAGATGGATGTTCTGGGCATGCCAGAAGTGATATCCCGATTTCACTGTATAGCGCTCATCCTTGGAGTGAACCCATGCAACTCTGTCTTTGACGCCTGTTGTGGATTGTGCGTTGCTAAGATAGCTTTTGCATCATACTCTGAAAAGGAGCCCTAACTTTCAGAACATCCCATTTCCTGATAGATGGACTGAAATTATGTTCAAGTTTACGAAAAAGGGCAAGTACAGTATTGTCTTATTTATGCAGCGGATCCTAAAATCATGTTCAAGTTTGCCTCATTTATAAACGAGTCAATGTCGAGCCAAATTTTCATCAAATCAAAAGTATAGCTGCATATGACACTGAGCACGAGTAGGCGATGTTTAATAGCAAACTACTCATTAGCTAGCTTTTATTCCGATGTAGATAAACTGTTTTCTTGTGTTGATTTTGGTCCGACTCTTGGAGCATACTCTCTTTATCCTATGCATTCTAAAATACAGAAAAATAAAAAATAAATTTGATTCGAGAATGTGATAAAACTGATAAAATGAAGACAAATAACAGAAGAAAAATTCATTTAGTTACAGATAAAAAAACTAGATTTTCGACCTTACTTTTCTCTGTATTTTCCGAAAATAGATTGTTGGACTTCCTTTTCTCCAAACTAAATTGTATGTTCTTGGTTGGCACCTCATTACACAAAAAAACAAGTTTGGAAAATACGATCCGGATAATCAAAACACATTTTTGCATATTTGAATGCATTAAAGGCTGCAATTGAATCTTCAAGAAAAGATGAAATTTTCATCCAAAAAGACCCAGATCAATTTTGTTTTAAAGATCTTATGAAGTGTTTTCAAAATGATCTTGCCAGAGGACTCGTCGCTACAGCTTTAGCGACCAGTTACATGCTAATTCTCATATTTTTATTAAGTGATAGTCACATTGCATTTCTCTCAACAAGTTCCAGATGGATTGTAAATGCAAATTCAGGTCGCCGTGTGAAATTAGCCTGCGTAAATTGGCCAGGTCACATGAATCCCATGGTGCCAGAGGGTCTCCACAAGATGCCATTGAAAAACATTACGAAGGACATTGCTTCAATGGGTTTCAATTGCGTGCGCCTCACGTGGGCTACAGAAATGTTCACAAATAGAGCTTATGCTAATTTGACTGTAGGGCAATCGCTTGATAGATGGAATTTAGTTGCAGCTTCGTTTGGCATGGCCATAAATAATCCTGATTTGATGAACAAAACTCTTATTGAGGCACAAAAGGCCGTCATTGATGCGCTTGGCCACGAAAATTTAATGGTTATTCTTGACAATCATGTTAGTTTTCCTATATGGTGTTGTGATTGGAATGATGGCAATGGCTTCTTTAAAGATGTTCATTTTAATCCTGTTGAATGGGTTCAAGGGTTATCAACTGTAGCTAGACGATATAAAGGAAACCCCACGGTATGATCTTGCATGCATTTCGTTCTAAATCAATTTAATAGCATCTAATGAATTTATATTTTAAGAAGATTGTGCAACATTATGATTGAAACATATATTTTTGTTTTTCTATGTTACTGAATATAACCAATGCGTACTTCATTAATTGTGAGATGTTGTTTCTTAGGTTGTTGCCATAAGCATTAGAAATGAGTTACGCGGTCCAGGTCAGAACGAATTCGATTGGTACCAATTCATGGAAGAGGGTGCAACAGCAGTTCATTTGGAGAATGTAGATGTGCTAGTTATTGTTTCAGGTTTGTCATTTGAAACAGATCTCAGTTTCTTAAGACAGAGGAAGTTAAACTTTGGAGTTAATGTGAACAACAAGTTAGTATATGAGGCACACTGGTACGCTTTTGGTGATCCACCAGAAAAATGGATATTTAATACAAATGAGTTCTGTGCAGAGATCACTGAATGGTTTATGAGCCAAACAGGATATTTGTTATACGAACGGAGCCCTACTCCAATTTTTCTTAGTGAATTTGGGAAAGATCAAAGCGGTGCTAGTGAAGCTGAGAACAGATACTTCACATGTTTAATGGCTTTTTTGGCTGATAAAGATCTTGAATGGGCACTTTGGGCTATCCAAGGGAGTTATTTCCTTAGAGAAGGTCAAGTTGAATGGGAAGAGCCTTATGGCATGTATAGTTTTTCTTGGGACGGTTTAAGAAATTCTTCTATCCTGCAGATTTTACAACTTAACCAAAAAATGATTCTAGGTATGCACGTACACATTCGTAAAATACTGGTTAACACAATGTTGCATCGTTAAGTGATTTGCAATAATAGGACATGTTTAATATTTGTAAATATTACTGATTTTGTTCTTTTCGAAAATTCAGATCCTACATCCGAGTATGCAACATACTACGCAATGTACCATCCACAAACTGGTCGATGTGTTTCTGTGAACAAAAAGAATGTGACTACATCAGCTTGCGATAAGCTACAGAGGTGGGGTTTTGAATACGATGAAAATGGTAGCCGGATCACATTAATTGGCACGTCAGGCTGTTTAACAGTGGATGGTGATAAGCTTCCAGTAAAGCTCACAGCCGACTGTACGAGTCAAAAGAGTACATGGAAATTCGTATCAAAATCGAAAATGCATTTAGCTGCAAGAGATGAGGAAGGAATGGATCTGTGCTTGGAATGGGATTCTTTAAATTCAACAATTGTGACTAACAAATGTTTATGCCTTGGAGATGATTTAGGAGATCTACCTTCATGTCCTCAAAATCCTCAACCACAATGGTTTAAGTTTATTTTGACAAACAAATATAACTGATTACAATTTAAATTTATCAGGCAGTTGTTACTTTTCAACTTGGGATATTGACACTGATGTGTTAGTTCGGAGAGATTATAAACTTTCTTTTTTATGAAAGCCGGAGAGGTTATAAACTATGACAACATGCTCAATCACTACAAGGATTCAAGAACACCAGTGTTCACAACAGGAAAAAAAATGCACAAAGTCTGTTGTAACTTGTAAAAGAGAGAGTATAACCAAAAAAAATCACAAAATGTGTCGTAGAAGAAATATCCTCGCATGAAGTCTTAATTTTGTCAAAAACAAATTTCCAAATTTATATTAATTATATAAACAAATTTCGAAATATACGCTAAAAATAGAAAAATAATAATAAATACTGAGAAAATTTACCCTAAAGGTTTAATAAAATTATATATATATATATGAATTATAAGACTAAATATCACATTTTTATATTTAATGGCCCCAAATATTACAATCGTAAAAACTGACCCTCACTCTCACATATAAACGCGAATAAAATTGTGTTGATACTCAATTTTCTTTTACTTCTCTTTTGTATATACTCAATTATACATATATAGTAAAGTTATAAAGTCAGGAACCAAAAAGGAGTACGTTGGGTCTTGCAATGTTGTATATGCATGTCAATATATATAATGTATCACGTGAAAAGCTGTTCACTGCAGGGTTTCAGCAGCAGGAGTGTATATAATTGAGTGTAAACGCATTTTCGAATGCGTGATTATAAATAACGCAATTTCTATATGCGTTTTCAATAAAAATATTTTTTTAAATAATCATTTATTTAAATAAATAATAAAAACGTATTTTAAATTTACGTTTTCAAAAAAGGCAACTTTAAGTTGTGTTTTTTTATGTCATAAAAATGGTTGTTTTTTCTAATTGTAATATTTTAATCTAAATTGTGATAGAAAGGACCGATACCCTATATATATATATATATATATATATTTTTTTTTTTTTTTCTCAAATAAAAATGAAGTCAAATCTAAAAATTAGAAACTAATCCTATCTATACAACTAAAAATTAGAAACTAATCCTATCTATACAATTTAACTCATCTTCTCCGGGGTCCATTTACGTTATTTGAATGCTTAGCCTGATTTTAATTCTGTATGTATGGCTTTATAGGCCGAATAAGCAATGGTGAAGCATAATTTTCCTATGCCCACTAATTATAAAAGTGATGGAGTTTGGGTGGGCCAATATAATTATGGAGAAATTGTTTGCAAATTGCATTCTAGATCGATTGACAAACTACTTAACGTTCCAGTTGTGCACTCGAAGGAGGCTTCTTCATGTTTGCATATATAGAAAACACTTGTGGCGGTAGGTTTGGTAGTAGTAGTGGCCGGCATCTGTGGATATCCCCCCGCCCTCTGTCATCTCCTTCTTTCCCCGTCTCTTTCATCTCCCTCTCTCCCCCATCTCTATCTCTTTCGATCTATATTAAAGCCCCCTGCTGTAATAAATCGTCGAGTTTGGTGGTGGTCGGAATCAATGATGATGGCCGATGGCTGGATTCAATGGTATTGGTGGTTGGATGTATCTATTTGAATGAAAAAATTGAAAAATTACTAAAAATCGTGATTGTAACTGTATAAAATAGTGATTGCTACTGTTATAGAAAATCAATATTTATATATTATTAATTAAATTATTTATTTAATTTTAAATTTTATAATATTTATAAATATATCATAGTTTCTAATTTCTAGTCAAAATTGGTTTCTATTGGAGTAGCACCATATATATACAATTGATCAAATAAAAATAAAATTTAAAATAGAAATTGGAAACTAATCTTACTCCTTAATCATTTTGATTTAATTATTCTAAATCATACAAACTAGGGGTGAACACAGGTTGGGTCGAATGGGTTAGAGGTAATAAAATGACCCAACCCAATTAATTCGGTTTTAGAAAAATTTAACCCATTAACCCAAAAATATATGTCTAACCCAACCCTACCCTTTGTATGTTGGGTTGGGTTGGGTTGGGTTGGGTTGGGTTGATCGGGTTCAATGTTTACATTATTAAATATTTATCTAGTAGACTAACACTAAACAGAACTTGAACTGAAATATGAAATTATAATCCAAAGTTTCATACATGCCAAAATATTACACTTTTCCATGAAGTAAACTTCACAAAGCCATAAAGTTTTAAACAAACCCAAAATAATAGTTTGCTAGCTTAAAATTACATATAGCATAATCAGTGATGAATTAATCATCAATAACATCAACAATCTTGGTCTTCATTTTGTCATTCGATGCATCCTTGTCCTTGTCCTTATCCATGTTACCTACAAAATTCAAAAAATAAACAAGAATATAAATAAGTATAAAAACAAAAAACAAAGCTTACTAAATTAGCTTATTTAATTTGTTTTACCTTCTTCAAGAAACTGATATGATTGGATTTCATCCAAATACTCTTTAGATTTTATCCCACCATGACCCTCCTTTAACCAACTTTGGGTGCACACTAATACTTCCAACATTTTTGGGCTTAAAGAACTTCGAAATGGGTTTAGTATACGCCTNATGAGAAATAACAGTGGATCATTTGCATCAACTAATTCAGTCAACTGAGAGTGAATTTCACATATTTCATGATAGAAATTGTTTGACGTAACGTGCAAAGTGCCACTGAACTTTAAAGTCACATCATAGAACGTGGACAAGAATTTCACAAATATTGAAGCAGATTCCCAATCAGTTGAGGTAGGAGGCCCAATCATCTTTTTACCATTTTCTTTTTCCATGAAGAAACTCAAAAATTTGTCATCTTCCTCTTCATATCGTGCAAATGCCTTCTCGAATTTCAGCGCCACATCAAGCATCATGTAGGTGGAGTTCCATCTTGTAACCACGTCTAAAATCAATCCCCCCTTGTAATCAATTCTCTCCTTCTCCACACAAGCTCTAAATTTCAATAACCTCGCTGGAGATGCTCGGATATACCTCACAGAATTGTGGATGACAGCTACTGAATCATGAAGTTTAGTTAACCCGTCATTCACAATTAAGTTTACAATATGAGTACCGCATCTAACATGGAGATACTCACCTCCGAGAACAGACCCTTTTCATGCATTAACCCTCCTCCTTATAAAACCAGCAGCCACATCATTTGCTGATGCATTGTCCATTGTAACCGTAAAAACCTTCTCAATCCCCCACTCAAGTAAGCACGACTCAATTAATTTACCAATTGTATCGCCTTTATGGTTCACTACTTGACAGAAGTTAATAATCCTTTTCTACAATTTCTATTCGGCATCAGTATAATGAGCAGTGATGCACATGTAAGAAATTTGAGTCCTCGCTATCCAGCAATCAGTTGTTAAGCAAACTCTTTGACCAACAGATGTCAACTCCTCCTTCAATTTTG
>QRFB01007164.1:18037-35887 GCA_008931105.1 Oenanthe javanica | reverse complement strand
AACACATATCGAATATCTTCAAATCATTTAAAATTTGAATTAAATATCTTTAGATTTTAAAGAATATTTAGTTAACATTATTCAAATTGAATATTCTCAAACTTTTAAAATTTAAAAAACATATAGTAAAAGCAGTTGGTCCCAATAAGCGATTGTAGCTAACCATCTATCCACTATAATTCTCCGTAGAAAATAGCCCCGATAGACGATGTGACTCTCTTGAATTCACAAATTTTTTCGTGTTAAACTTACATGTGAAAATTTATAGTGGATAAATGATTTCGACGGACCAGGTTCCATATATCATGTAAGTTAAATGATCATTTTATAACACATATACTTTTAAACGTAAATAAAACGGTACATATTGTTTTAAAATCTGATTAATTAGTAAAATTTTAATAAAATTTTTTTTTTATTAATTTTTCACTAATAAATACTCCCTCGGTTTATCCAATTGTTTATGTTTCGGAAACTATACTTTTATGCACCTTAAAATGCGTGCCGGACCTTCTCTCCAGAACGTAAACAATTGGGTGAGACAGAGGGAGTATATTTTTATTATTATTTTTATTAAATTATTATATACAAAAATATTAAAGTAGACGGGAATCAAGGAATGACCTTAGTTATAGGTTTACAAAACCTGCATTTAGGATAGGACCCCTAAATTTCTGAATTATTTATATATAAATTATAAAGATATATCAAATATATATAAATTAGGTTCTGAAAACTAATTTTACCTCCGTACTTGCAGGAGTAAGACTAGAATTTCCAAACCTTTCTAGTTGTACTTTTTTTTTGCGAAAATGATAAACGTTTCATTGATAGATAATTTGAGGTACAAAACCTCGAGACATACACGGATTATGAATGTTTCTTTCATCCATAAAAGTTTATCATCTAACTGAAATGTATGTTTAACCAATCTCATGGGTCGTAATCTAAATTACGCCTACTATAAAAAAGAGATTCCTCCAGAAATTTAGACAATAATACATTTATATCAGTAAAGAAAATATTTTAAAGAATATTGTTACAAGCACTGCAAATAATGTACACCAGAGTCCAGCTTCCAGCTTCCATTTATCTTCCATCCGTAAGCACTTTCCGTTTTCCATAAATCTGATAGAGAACAAAACAAAAGACAAAAATAAATAAGTTGGTGTAAACGTACTAGAGCTATAAACTGACTATATTGTAAAATTAATGCACCAATCACCTCTAACCAAAGGAATTCCTTTGGTTATAAGTCAAAATGTAACAATTCAGTCGGTCAGATGTCCGGATGTAATTCATATTTTCCAAGACATACAGTAAAGGAGCAGTTACATAATCCTACTTCCCCCCTTTGTTAGATTTCTCACCTCCTCCCCATATGCATTGTACATGTATATCATCTTTACCATACATTTATAACTTTTTATTCTCTTTCAACTCATTTTCACATCACAATTTTTTTTCTAAGCACACCTTAATTTCTCGATCCTTATAGAATCAGAATCACAACCAATTTTCATATTTTCACCTTGTATTAGTCCATAAAGGCTGCCAACATAAAATGAACTAGTTGTCATATCATGTAGGCGCAAGTTCTGTACTATGTGTCATTCTGGTTACTCGCATGATGTAATAACATCCTAATCTAATCAGAAAACATAATACCGGTGAAGAGTGTCATTATTAGCACTCCTAGTGAATATAATTTTTTTTTCACATAACCTCTTTTTAATCTTACTTGTGCCGAAAATTCACTTTAAACCTTATTAGCCAGATGTACCTTTTTATCATTTTTTACTAGTTAGCAAATGATTCTCATTCTAGGAATTCTACCTTTGGAGCTCTCATCATGTACATACATATAAGCTTTAGATTATTCAAGTAAAAGATTCAGAAGCAGAACTATTAAACCACTTTCCAGAGGATGATAATTTCAACGTTATCTTTCTAAAAATAAATGGCAATGCAGCGCATGATACTTTCCAGCTAAAAAAGTAATAAATAACTAATCGTGCAAACAATTATGGATACCACAATGCGAACTTGCATNATCGTGCAAACAATTATGGATACCACAATGCGAACTTGCATTAGAATGTGACAAGCCGAACACTTAAATGAAGCTTTAGTGATTAAGTGATATTAGACAGAACAAGAAAGAAGTGACACACCTGAATTGCTCTCTTTGACATAACAACTACTTTATATAAAACCAAGCAATTTTGCAAAATACTACAAGTATGCAATGAATTTTTAGTGATTAATCAACATTTTCCAATATCAATATATTATAGAAATTTAAAACTCGAAAACCAGGACCAAATTAAATTAATCAAAGGTGAACATGGATTTTTCAAACAGGCTAGATCAAAAGAACTACATGTTTTATTGCACTCTTATTTAATGAGATACCAACCAATGCATATAAACTAGAGTTATTTTTATTGCACTTTTCAGATGTTTCTGTCTGAAAAGAGATCATATTATGACTTTGTTGCCAACATTTCTTTAAAAGAAAAAAAGTCATACCCAACCAGATTGTTTAGATATTAGAGGATGCATGACAAGTCTTGCTATGGGTACTTAGCATAATGCATATCTACTTTCTACTCAACTATATACTAGTTTGTACTTATTATATCACCCATTTAAAATTATTATCATCATGTCCTCACATACTCTTCTATATATCACAATCACTGACTTTACCAACTAACTTAAACATTTGAATATGATGTCATGTCATTTCATACATTTTTCCTTGTTGCTAATGGTTAAAGACTATTTATGACTATAAATCTACCTCGTTTTGACACTCTTGGAAGAAAGCGCTACAATATATATATGAAGGGTTAAATATCATACTAAAGAGAAAAGTAAGATGCAGAAAACTTGATATCTATTGACACACTAGAGTTTCCATATTTATAGGTGCAATAGAGCTAATTTACAGCTCCTGAAAAAACTTACAAAACACATACTTAAGTACACAAATCCCCGAATACAAGCACTAAGTCAACCTAACAGATCGTTAGGAATTGGTGAATTCCTGAGCTATTTGAAACTGTTTTTTCGTGTCTTCTGTTTATATGAGAACTAATTATTCAAATACTTTCATTTAAACAATCATTTATAAGTCTAAACGTATTTATCTTTTTTCCTTATAAACGAACATATTAAGAAAGATATGCACGGTGCTTACTTGTGTTTATAATTATGGTTAGTCTTGACTTTTAATTTTTGAGATGCCATATTCAAGACTATGAATTTTTCGACCAAAACGTCTCTTCTTCCTATTTTATATTGCCTCCTACTTTACGTACAATATCATGAAAATACTGAAATTTTTTAAAATAACTTGTAAGAGCAATTTCAACCATTTACATGTATCATATATTAAGTTGAAATATAGATAATAGAAGAAAAAATCTCACTTAAAAATATATTAATAATTACGTAAATGATTTAGTATATGTATTTTATTATCTATTTCTATACAAAACTGATTATTTCCTTTTCATTTTAAAAAATAAAATAATCTTTTTTCATTTTTTTTCTCTTCCATTCTTTTTAAAAGTAATTAGATTCAAATTTATAATAATAATAATAATAAGTAATGTATATAGAGATTATTGTTAAAATTGACATACAAAATAAATTATTTAAATTAGCGAAACTATTATTTTATTTAAATTGATATATTTCTTAAAAAAATCTAAAATTGCCGACGTCCACAAATTTGACGAAGGGCTAGACACGAAATCATTCAGGCCCAATCTCCACCATTGATCTTGTAAAACTCGATGAGATTCGGAAGATTGACCTGGCCCACTGTAACTCCTCCCTCGGTCTTTGTACCCCTCTCCCTTGCACAACTCTAACTCTATCTCTCTCGCTCGCTCTGTCTCTCTCTCTCTCTCTCACATCTCTCCGGCCACTAATCTCTCTCTCACTTCTCAACTATGCCTCAGGTAAGCCTCTCTCTCTCCTCCCTCTCTCCCTCCCTCCCTCCCTCCCTCTCTCTCTCTCCCTCTCTCTCCCTCTCTCTCCCTCCCTATCCGATCCTCTGTAACTTTATTCTAATTATGATATTATTATTCGCTTCATATCATTGTGTGTGTGTAATTGTAATTATTGTTTTTATAAAGTGTGCTATGACCTCGATCTGTTTTTATAGGGTTTTAATATTTGAGTGATTATAAATTTGACTTTGTGAATTGTTTGGTGTTAATAGGGTAATGATAAAGATGCTTCGGCGAGTAAAGGTATGCTTTGTATTTGTTTTACAAGCTTATTGATTTGTATAAGGCTCATTCGAAGTATTTCGTATTGTTTGAATTACTGTGAACTTTAATTAGTATTGCTTGCAAGCTTAATGATTGTTAGAAGCTGATTTGTTGTTATTTGATTGGTTCGTTTGTTTGAATTCGTGTGGGTAATTATGTCTGATGTTTGGATTAAGGTACATTTGAAGATAGCAATTATGTTGATTGATGTGAAGTATAATTGTATACTATTTATGGATGATGTGGTGTTGGTTTATGTTATTAGCTGATCTCTTACGAAGTTACGGTAGTATTGTTTGGTTTGTAAAGCTTTGATCTTTATTTTCATGGATCTCAGATGGAAAGAGTGGCCAAACTGAGAAGGCATCTGGATCAAGCTCAGTAGATACACAATCTGGGCAAAGGAGAGCAGTGCCTCCTCCAGGAACTGGGATGCCGACAAATCCGTTTGATTTCTCAGCTGTGGCTGGCTTACTCAATGTAACTGATATTGAATTTTTTATTTATTTATTGAAGTTCATCTAATGTTGTTTATGTTGATATACTTTATGCTGGAGTTGGTTGTGCAATAGGTTATAATATTATATGCAAGCTCATGTGAGCACATAATGCCTAAAATGGTATCTCGTAAGTTGGGGGGTCATAATATGCAAAATGAATTTTAGAATGTTAAAGATATGTAAGACTTTCCAGAAACTTTGTTTGTAGACTTGAAAGATTCTGAGTTTTTTGATAACTAAATGTTGTATAAGTAAGAAGATATTCAGACTTCTTTCAATCCATGTATTAAGGTTTTCNATATCATTTTTGATAGTAAATGAACTAAATCAAGGACCTAAATTGATAGTTATAGGCAGGGGCGGAACCAAGGGGGGTCAGCCTAGGCTTTAGCCCCAGTTGAACTTCAAAAATCAATAAAGAATTTGTTTTTCTAATCATGATTTTTTGTTAAAATTTAGTAGAAATTTGATTTTGAGCCCCGGTTAAACTCCAAAAATCATACTGTATTAGTTTAGCCCCGGCTATTTAGAACTTCTGGTTCCACCACTGGTTATAGAAAATATTTACTGGAAATTTTAATGATATATGTAGCAAATACACGNCATTTGAGGGTCCTGGAGTTGGTGATGGAATCCCACAGGTTGATCCCCAGCAGTACTTTTCTAGTGTGCAACAAGTTATGCAAAACCCTCAGTTTATGTCAATGGCTGAACGACTAGGGAGTGCTTTGATGCAGGTATCTTCAGCTATCATGTTATGTTAGTGCTTCTAACAATTAAATTTTGAAAGAATTGGAAAGACAGGTGAACTTTCTTTTGACTATACCAGGATCCTTCTGTGTCACAAGTGCTCGAGAGACTAGGCAGTCCAGCACAGAAGAACCAANTGGAAAAAGGGTGTAATATTAATAAACACTTCATTTGCACACCTTTTTTTACTTGATATTCTAAAAAAAGTAACAAGTTTCTGAATTGTATTGAGTTTTTCTTATCAAGTCTCTCTATTTGAAGAATTTTTTTAAAAACGTATAGTAAGGAGGTGAAAGTTTTCTTTTTAACGTTACCCATACACTAGAATTTGTGTGCTGATGCCTGTGTTCATCACACTCTCCTTGCTTGGTTCAGAATTAATAATTTTTGCCCAAGATCCTTGTCATGTCCCTGGGAGTTTTGTTTTGTTTGAACCAGACCAACTATAAATCACCAAAATTTTTACGTGCATGTCTGTCATTTCCTATATTTGGTGGATGTAGTGTTGAACGATGACGAATTACCTTAAAATACTACTATAAGATATGCACTGAGGTACTGTTATTAACTATACAAGTTAATTGATATTTAAATGCTCTACATATTTTAGGGTTTGAAGAAGGCACTAGCCTCTGGTGGTGACAAGGATGAGGAAGATTCAGAAGGAAGGACAGCTTTGCATTTTGCATGTGGATATGGTGAGGTATGAATGGCAGTACTTCAAATAAGAAGATTTTGTCCCTGAATTTTATTTTATTTTTTGTTTGTAGTTGGTAATATCAGCACCTACTTATTTGAGCTTGTACATATGTTAAGCATGCTACTACTTAACATTCTCCCCCTCTATCTTACATTCTTACTTTGCTCATTCCACTATGCTCACGTCCCTTATAAGTTATATCTGCAAGCTCTGCAGTTTTTTATGCACTTGATATGTTAGTTTCCATGTCCTTTAGGTTAGTTGAGTCAAGCTCGTAAGTATTCAATATTTAACTCATCTTATCAGCTCTTATTTTCTTCTCTCCTTTTTTTTTTCCAACTATCAATTCCTATCTATTAATTTTTCTTTTCCCTATCAAGATACTGCGTAACTTGTTATATCTCTAATTTCAGCAACCGCGTAGTTATAAAATATACTTGTCCCAGGTTTGGGTGAAATATAATGTTGGTTCATATTTTATGGGTTGCTTGGCTATGCATTATTTTTAGTTGGCTTAGCTAATATCATTGTTTGCAAAAGAACTTCTATAACCTCATTGCCTAGTGCAACATGCAGCCAGCTTTCCTTTTTTTTTTGGGGTGGGGGCGGCAGTGGGTATCAATCTGTTTTCATTAACACTGTTGGACTGGTCATTCTGAACAACAGGAATTCCTTGGTTATAGTGATTTTTGTTCGGCTTTAAACTATGTAATTATGTTCACCGTCCTTCTAGGTACAGAATCTGGTTTCGGCCGCTGTACCCGTGTCGAACTCTTGGCAAACTGAGTAATAGCCAGCTTTCAATTACTTTTTTTTAGTGGCAGTGGGTGTCCGTCTTTTTTCCTTTAAATTAGGACTGGAGTTGTTAACACTGTTAGACTGGTCCCATTCTGATCAACATGATTTCCTTGGTTATAATGATTTTTGTTCCGTTTTAAACTACGTAATTATGTTCACCATCCTTCTACATACAGACTCTGTTTTTGGCTGCCGTACCCGTGTCAAACTCTTGGCAACCTGAGTAATAGCTACCCTTCGATTCGATTAATTTTTTTAGTAGCAGTTTTTCACCAAGAATAAGCCATAATTATTGTTGATAATTAACATATTACATTTATATTATTTTCACAGGAACAATTTTAAGCCACATAGTCGATCTCAAGGATTATGTATCTTTGTTTGTCTTGTGTATTCTTTTGCATATCAGTCAGCATATTCTGTCTGGATCATTTTGGTGCTAAGCAGATGTGCTTTGGTACATTCTAGGTGAAATGTGCTCAGGTCCTTCTGGATGCTGGAGCAAAGGTGGATGCCCTTGATAAGAACAAGAACACTGCTCTTCATTATGCAGCTGGTTATGGCAGGAAGGACTGTGTATCACTTTTGCTGGATAATGGGGCTGCCGTGTAAGCTATAATAATCCAGTGAACACATTGTTTCCCGCTATTTCCTTTTATCTGATCAAATTTAAATATTATTTATTCCAGTACTCTCCAGAACTTGGACGGTAAATCGCCAATTGATGTGGCCAAATTAAACAACCAGCAGGAAGTGCTCAAGCTACTTGAGAAGGATGCGTTTCTATGATTGAGAGGGTGAGCTCCATGACAGATTTCCCTCTGCAGCCTTCTGACATGTATTTAGTCGACCTTGCTTAAATTAAGTTCTTTAATAGGCTTGAAGGATGCCCTCTTATTGGCTGACTTTTTTTAAATTAAGTTTTTCCTTTAAAGGCTCAAATGATGTTAGATTGGGCAGTTGATTTATCGTGATTGCTACGGCTTGTTTATTATAACGAATTTTAAAGGCAATTACAAAAACCAGTACAATGTATGGGTTTCATAAAAAATATTTATCTCGTGTCATTGAATTATTGATTTGAATGACATTTTGACACCAATAAGCTAATAGACATTGGAATGCATTATTTTTATTTACTGAACTACATTCAAAAATGAAATTGAGATGTATACTTTGCTTGAGCTGCTTAATGATTATGTTTTTTCTTCCAACTTATTAATTGTTTGGTCACACGATGGGTTGGAGTTGGGAATTGGACTAGATCGGTGATACTAATTATGTCATATCTTTATTTGTAGGTGGAGTTCTAAAATATAAATCTATATTATATATCTATACTATACTATTAATGCCTTAAGTGCAAATGTTTGGTAGTCTGATCATTTTGTGTCTCACTCAACTTCAAATACACGTGTGTCTACTACTCAATTTCAAACACATTCTTTTAATCAATAAACAATCATGTTTTATTTTCCTCATTAGTCAACCTCTTTAATTTATTTAATATCATAATTTATTAATTAAATTTTATGAATATTAAAATAATAATATTATTTTATTTATATTAATTAAATTTTATTATTGTACTCTATCTATATTATATATACTTTTATATTATATTACTCTAAATGAACTTTTTTTTTAAATTAGAATATAGAGTTGGTTTTTTGGTCCCATTGGGTTGACCTTGTTCACAGAAAGCCATGAAACAAGTCGCTTAGGCCAGTCCTAGCTTGCATCTTTGGGAATATCCTCGATGACCGAACACTAAGACGGAGAGGGGCTGCGTTCTCGGAGGCATCCGCGTAGAGCTCCGAATATGCGCACCTTGCGGAGGTACCCTTAGATTTTCGGGGAACCAACCGCGGATGTGGGACTTGCACCTCTAGTTCCACGACTCACCAAAAAGCTGCCGAATTGGCATATTTCTCAACAAGGTTGAAACTTCCATGAAAAAACCACAGAAAAAGAATCTGCTAATGAAGGTAGTTCCTCATAGAAAATTATTGACTCTAGAGTTTTTTCAGGAAGGAGGAAAAAAGAAGACGAAACCCGCTTTATCGATATGGGGTTTGAAACCAAACTTCTCCTCAAGAGGATCTATTCAAGAGAGGTCCGTTGCACAACACCTGGAGGCTTTCTAGCATTTCCGGACTCAACAAACGTATTTCGTATTTTTTTTATACATATTTTCATATTTTTTTAAAGATAAATATCTATTTTAGAATTTTAAAATCAAATATTATCTTCAAAATAAAAAATAAGTTACTTATTTTCAGAAAAAATATATACATAACTACTTTTTCCCGAAAATAAGCTTGGCCAAATAGAACAATATATATAATTTTTAATAAGTTGTATGTTATTTTTGTTTTAGAAATGAGTAATTTAATTATCGAAATAAGTAATATTTATATAATCATATTTATCGATAAATCCATTCAAACCGATCCAAACTAAAGTATGATAAATAGGGTTGGGTTAAAAATTTTCAAACTAATATAATTGAGTTAAAATGGTAAAAATCGGGTCAACCCAACCTATGAGCACCCTAACTCCAACTAACTGCGAAACACCTTGAACAATAAAAATGAACTGTGAAAATATAAAAATTACGACTCGACTAGAATGATTATCCATATAAATATATATTGTATAAAATATATCAATTAACTCTTATAGAATCTATATGAATGCAATAATCGTGTTATTACTTATCAGTTTAAAATATAGCAATAAAAGATACCCGTTTAAACAACTATAAAAATTAAGATGATACTGTAGTAATATAAAAATATTAATATTAAATTAATAATTATATATAAAAATTTAATATGTAAAAAGAAAATCAGAATATCCAAACACCAATAATCGAAAAATTAATAATGTTCTGAAGTACAACATAATATAAATAATACATTAAATAAAAAATTATTACCTGATAAATTTTTTAAAAAAAATTATTAATACTTTTTAATTTATTATATTATATTCACTAATTTTCTCCTCTCTCTATTTCTCAAAGCAAAGAAAGAGAGAAGACAAAGCCAATTGCGTAACACAAGCCTCCGTTCCTCATCCTTCCATCGATACATACATATATACATACACAAATATATATATATATATATATTCATACAGGAGTGGAATCTGTTGATGGGTAGAGATAGAGAGTTGTCAAGGTCACCGTCGTATAGACGGAGGTATTCACGGTCGCTGTCGCCGGTGGGTCGTCGCCGGAGCAGCCGGAGAGATAGGAGCAGATCTCGTTATTCGTATAGCAGGTCATACCCTTTACTTTANTATTCACGGTCGCCGTCGCCGGTGGGTCGTCGCCGGAGCAGCCGGAGAGATAGGAGCAGATCTCGTTATTCGTATAGCAGGTCATACCCTTTACTTTATTCTCTCTTATTTTGTTTCTACTCTCTCGTTTTGTATATGCAATTGTGAGTTGTATGTATATGTTGTGTAATCATTGTGTTGTTGCTTTGTACAGAGATTTTAAGGTTTATGTAATGAAATGAAACCAGTTTGGTGCTTTTGTTTTGATCATGTTTGGGTAGAGTCGTGTTGGTTTAATTTATTTACGGAGGGTGTGTTGTGATTTTATTTGCGAATAAATTGATGAAGAATGTAAAATTTTTCGTAGTAATGACTTTGTATCTAACTTCGTAAGAAATATTGATAAAAACTTCGACTTTTGCCAAAGAACTTGTGTGGGTTGATTCATGTTCGAGTATTGCTAAAGTTATCTTTTTGTCCGTTTTTCTATATTTCAGAAATATTGTAACGAGTCCATGGTAGAACTTTTTATGTTATTCCATATATCTGTATTAAGGCTGCCTGAATTCTGAACTTCATTTAGCTGGACAGACATTTACAAGTAAATTATATAATTTTTATGGGCACTAAATTATCTGATCGTATCTGTATCTGCTATGGATACGTTGTCTTAGTAATATTGCTTTTTCAAGTACTTTTTTTGTCATTGATGGATTCTATAATGTGGTTAACAATCAAACACAATGTCATTCAGATTATATGCAGTAATGTAATATATGCTCATCATATTGACTTCTTTGTTCAAGATGTTCTAGCAGATGGGTTCGATAGTCAAAGTTGTGTACCTTGCTTATTGCTCATGATATGTTGCTGGCCTGAGGGTTTCACTAGCATCTTGATAATCTTCATGCTTACAGTTGATGAACTTCATGCTTTATGCAAGTGTTTTTTCAATGTGTTCCCAACGTAACATTATGCTGCTCAAGTTTAAGTAACAGTGTCAATTTTAACTTCTGAATGAATATTTTGGAAGATTCCAACTAACCTTTTAAGAACATTTCAAATGTAAATTAGTTAAGCTAGGGTAGGTAAACACTATCTATTAGGTAATTAAGAAATCAGTTGCTTCCCTTTCTATGGGAAGTGAGCAGGTGATGGGTGCCGATGGGTGTCTTTTCGTTGATTGTCAAATTAGCGGTTTCTTGTGATAAAAGATGGAGCACACAGTTTATTCTTAGCAATATAAGAGGTAACTGTACATGCTTTTATAATTATTGGGATAGATGCTGGGCTGGTATGCTACTCTATGGTCTCTTCCTTCAAGCTGTATGTGGAAGTTGTTGTAACTCTATATTATTATTATTATACAGACGAAAAAGCCGCTCAATATCTCCACGGCGCCGCATAAGTCGTTCCCCAACTCCTAGGCGTCGCAGGAGTCGCTCTGCCACTCCAAGGCGTTATAAGAGACAACGAAGTATATCTACATCGTTGTCTCCTATAAAAAGGTCACCCAGTACTGGGTCATTAGAGCTCAAAAATGTTACTGAAAAGTCAAAAAAAGACGAGGAAGAGAAAAGAAGGTATACAATGCATTCTTATTGTCACACTTATTATAATCTTTTCATTCATAATATCCTTTCATAAACTTTTCATTCAGAAGTCACAATTTTTTCATCTTTTTTTTGCGTGCGTGCGTACACGTGTATAACTTAATTTGACTTCTCTTTATCGTGCTTCTTACAATTATTTAAGATCTGGTCATGTAATTAAATTAAGCAGTTTAGTTTGTTCTTCATCACTAGTCGGTAAATAGTTCATTTGTTTCTAATAGAACTTGCTTGCTTACATTATGCATTGTAGAACCTAGGTGTTCTATTAATGATTGATGTGGTAATTGGTATAATGATGAGCAGTTTGGCATGAGGCACTACTGGCTTTTACATGTTATGCTCTAATTTACTTGATCTTGTATGCTGGCCTGCAATTTTGGGGTCTGTGATATTCTGTAAAAATGTTAAGATGTCTCTTATCTTACTGCCGCGTATAATGATTTTGACTTGATGATTCAGATGAAGTTAATATTTTTTATCGCTTTAAATTGATGATCAGGATATGAATATATGAATATTGATGTAGTGCCCAAATGACAGATTCTAGTAGTAGCTAATAAAACTTGTGCTTCTGTTGGAAGGTCTCTGATTTCTCCTGTTCAATCAATAATTATTAAAATTTCTTTGTCCTCTTTTCTTCACTATCATGATCTCCCTGTTGCTGTTTTTTTTCTGTGTAAAATATACAAGAGGTTATGATACCCTGGAGTTTCATCTGTAATGATTGTGAGCATTTCTTAATCTATATGCGCATTGCTGGTCCCAAAGGTGGTTGTTTTTAGTGGCACCGTTTATTGAACATATGAAATTCCTTCCCCCTCCGCAAAATAAAGGACAGAGATAAACATCGAAAAGGGCATTAGTTTGTGTTTGATATCTCTAATGTAAGTTAAACCATTTGAAATATATGTGGCTTGGGACCCATATAACTATATAAGTGTAGCTGACATATGTTTGGAGTTGTTGGAAAATTATATCAGTTTCTTTTCCTGCCATTTTTTTGTGGCCAACTTTAGCAAGTAAAAGAAAGAAAATAATTTAAAAATCTCTTGGCTGTAATATATGTTAGCTAATAGCTAATAGCACCTCGTTGGAGATGAATTGTGATATTAGCCTAGACAAGCACGGTATGAATCCACCTACTTCTGTGTTGAGCATATATATATATATATATATTGTACTAACATAAATTAGGCAATTTGAGTTCTCGTCCTATTTAGTAGATAGGTTATATATTTCTAGTGAAACTTGCCTACTTTATGCATTGTAGAAATAAGTGTTCTCTCAATGATTGACATGCTATGATGATAGGCATGATGTATCGATGGCTTTAACTTGCCTCCGAGTTATCCTTTATTTACTTGATCTTGTTTGTTGCCCAGTAAGTTTGTTGTCCGATATCATGTCAAGAATTTAAAAAAGATTTTTTTCTTCCTTCAGTCATGTGTGTTGATTTTGAATTTGTGAACTGAATGATTCTGAAGCAGCACATTTTGGTTTCTTATTAGTTGAGGATATCATTTACTGTCCAAATGACATAAATTTTGATTAGCAATTAATAAAATTTGTGCTTGCTTTGAAGTTGGAAGGCTTCTGATTTATCCTGAGCAATGATTTTAGTAAAATTTATTGTTCTTTTACATGCAAAGCATATAGGATGTTATATTTCCCTGTACTTCCAATCTCTCACCTGTAATGTTTGGGAGCAATTCTTAGTCGACATTCAACAGACATGGCAGTTGTCCCAAAGGTTGCTGTTTTTTGTTGCACCTACATGATACACTAAGCCCCCCCCGAATATAAAAAGCAGAGAGAGAGGGGTGCTGCTTTGTCCTTTGTGTTTAGGATATCTGAATATGCAACTGGAACAATTTGATATCTGTGGCTGGAGGCATATTTTTAGATTGGTCGAAAAGCATATCACTTTGTCCTGCCACTTTTTTTGGTCGACTTTAGCAAGTAGAAGAAAGAAAGAGAATAACATAATCTAGTGGCTGTAGCTTGTGTGAGTTAAAAGTACTTTGGTGGAAAGAGAATTGTGATCTTGGGTTAGACAGGCATGGTATAAACTATAAAGGCATATACTCTTTCGTTAAGTTTGAATATATTATTGTGAGGGTCAGCGAATTTCAGGCTCTTAAATAATATTAAATCTGGGATTAACTGACCTGAGCTGCAATGCTACTGATTCACGAAAAGATGTGTACGTGGTATAATAACATTGCACCGTAATTGCTTCTTTGCCCGAGGAACAGTTTTTGCTTGTCTTAAGATTGTTGTAATTTAAAGACCAAAGTATCTGGTGATCAATGTTAAAAAATGCCACAGTTTGCTTGACATTCTTCTCCACAGGCTTTTGAAGGAAGATACTACTATAGTTCAACTTGTTATACTTGATGAACAAATTGGGTGCATTTTTTCTACTGTTGATCAGTTTTCAAACTCAATTCTTTGGCTCAGGAATGTCTTAGAGGTATGCCTGAAAGGCATAAGCATATCTGTAATGCTTTTGTCGACTTAAAGGTTAGTTTGCCGTTAAGTTAGAATTATATAAAGGGAGAAGTAAATAAGGTGGTTATACTGTCTTCCAGCAAAAAGCTATACATGGCTGCGAAGAAGCACTGGTTCCAACACGTGATTTGTGGCCGCTTTCTGGTTAACTTTGTTTTTCTTCTATCAGGCGTCAGCAGGAGGCAGAATTAAAACTGCTGGAAGAAGAAACTACAAAGAGAGTGGAGGAAGCAATTCGGAAGAAAGTTGAAGAAAGTTTGAATTCTGAGGAGATCCAGATGGAAATAAAAACAAGACTGGTTGAGGGTCGGAAGAAACTAATAGATGAGGTTGCAGCTCAACTTGAGAAAGAGAAGGAAGCAGCTGTTATTGAGGCTAGACGAAAAGAGGCAAGTGTTTGGCTACTTTGGCAGGCTTTCTTAACTGTCAAATTGTAACTAAGTAGTTTTAATTGAAAGCAAATTAATTATTTTTGCTTCGATGCTGTGACAAAGTTAGATGTCGGTAATTTGGAATTGTGAGGTAATGGCTTTATAAGTGTGCTTAAATGACTGTAGTCCTATTTCTATGTAGGAAAAAGCGCGAAAAGAGAAAGAAGAGCTTGAAAGGATGATTGAGGAGAACCGCAGGAGGGTGGAAGAAGCTCAAAGAAGAGAAGCGTTAGAGCAACAACGGAGGGAGGAAGAACGTTACAGAGAGTTGGAAGAGCTTCAAAGACAAAAAGAAGAGGCTCTGCGAAGGAAGAAACAACAAGAAGAGGAGGAGAAGTCAAACCAAATGAAGTTGTTGGGCAAGAACAAGTCGCGACCAAAGTTGTCCTTCGCACTAGGTTTGAAATGATCAAGATTTATGAACTTGTTTATCAATATATCATTGACTATACTGTGGCCAAATATGGCTACCTTTCATGTAACGAGAACATGTTTACTGGTTTCGGATTTGCTTATTTTTGTTGCGGGTGTAATATCAAGTGGGGTAAGACATGTTTTTTGTTGGTATATTTGATCAAGAGGGGAAGACATGTTTTTTGTTGGTATATTTGATCAAGAGGGGAAGACATGTTTTCTGTTGATATTCTGATATATTTTTTTTAATTAGGTTGATTATTTGTTGCATATAAACTTTTGTAGGATGACATTGTCTTGAGAAGGTAGCATGTATGGGTATGAATTCATATAAAGCTCTTTCAATGCGTGTGCACCGAGTAGCTTGAGGTCCAGGTCCATCTTAAAGTGAGATATTGCATTCAGCCCATTAGCTTTTTACGTTTCTTCTGAATATGCATACCGAGTGGAGGCCCATTGTTGTGGTACTGAAATTAAAACAATACATGAAAGATATACATCGGTATTGCATCCCTATTCCCATCCACATTGTCTCATTTATTTTGATTCTAGTCTACGGATTTCAAGATTCTTAACGTTTTATTTATTTACAAAAAGTGTGGTATCGAACAAAACTTCAACCGAATATTTAATTTGATTATNAAGTTGTTGGGCAAGAACAAGTCGCGACCAAAGTTGTCCTTTGCACTAGGTTTGAAATGATCAAGATTTATGAACTTGTTTATCAATATATCATTGACTATACTGTGGCCAAATATGGCTACCTTTCATGTAACGAGAACATGTTTACTGGTTTCGGATTTGCTTATTTTTGTTGCGGGTGTAATATCAAGTGGGGTAAGACATGTTTTTTGTTGGTATATTTGATCAAGAGGGGAAGACATGTTTTTTGTTGGTATATTTGATCAAGAGGGGAAGACATGTTTTCTGTTGATATTCTGATATATATTTTTTTAAATTAGGTTGATTATTTGTTGCATATAAACTTTTGTAGGATGACATTGTCTTAAAAATGTAGCATGTATGGGTATGAATTCATATAAAGCTCTTTCAATGCGTGTGCACCGAGTAGCTTGAGGTCCAGGTCCATCTTAAAGTGAGACATTGCATTCAGCCCATTAGCTTTTTATGCTTCTTCTGAATATGCATACCGAGTGGAGGCCCATTGTTGTGGTACTGAAATTAAAACAATACATGAAAGATATACATCTGTATTGCATCCCTATTCCCATCCACATTGTCTCATTTATTTTGATTCTAGTCTACGGATTTCAAGATTCTTAACGTTTTATTTATTTACAAAAAGTGTCGTATCGAACAAAACTTCAACCGAATATTTAATTTGATTATTACTACGTAAAGAGACAAATATTTTGGCCTATAAATGAGCGTTTAAATTTGTTTCTGGGTTAATTTTAGCCAGAGAAAAGTGTCCTTGCATGAACTAATAATAATATGTTTACTACTCGAGTAGTCGGTCTAAAATAGCGGATGCATACAATTAAATTTTATAGATTTTTTTACAATCGAGATGAAAATAATTGAAAAAGCTGAGAAGAATAGCTGGCTAGCTGCTTGTTTGTCTCTCTCTTGTTGTCCTGTGTGTGAAATCAAAAGTTGAATTCCTCTGAGAAATCATCAACTCGTATGATAAATGCTCCAAACAACCTTCTTGCCCTTTCTTCAGAGGAGAATATATATATATATATATATGTGTGTGTGTGTGTGTGTGTAGAACAACCCTTGGCTCACTCATCATTAAGACATGATTACAAAAGTGTCAAGGGTGGTCCCAAAATAAGGTCAAAACCCACAGCCACCTCAGACCTACCACGTCACTCTCCACGCATTTCGAGGTTGTCTTGTCTACTCCGACTGGGACCCACCTGCCCATCTACTTACCCTTTTCATTTAAGTCAATCACCTGGCTAGATACTTAACCCTCCAGCGTATGTTAGCCACTTTGCTTGACCACTCTCATACCTCCTCTATTTCAAATTATATACTATTATTATACAATAAAGGCCAACATATTTACAGCTAATACTAAATATATGATAAAATAAATAAGAATAATTGAATAATTTAAGTAATAAAAGAGTTCTGTGTTATCGCTCATGATTTATTACAACATGAACTTATTTATAAGAATATACGTTTACTTGTTTGAAAATAATAAAAGAAAAAAGAACGACTAAAATATATTGCAACAATATCTATCAAGAATTCGAACTTTTTTTATATAAATATTTAAGCTGATTAAATATAAAAACAAATCTATACTATATTATTAAAACTGAAAGATTAAAAGTTTGGTGGTTCTTGGTCAGAGCATCCTATTTCAATTAAATAACTATTTTCTAATACTTTTTAAACACTAATATCTTAATTAAAACACATATATCACTTTAATCTCCTAACTAAAACACACATCTAAACAAAACACCCAAACATTATCCTATTAATAATTGTTTAATTATTGAGTTTCTCATAACTAAAATATATCTGTATAAAAAATATTATCCTATTAAAAATAAATACAAATAAATTACATAAAAA
>QRFB01007164.1:4004-17998 GCA_008931105.1 Oenanthe javanica | reverse complement strand
ATATATATATATATATATTGTACTAACATAAATTAGGCAATTTGAGTTCTCGTCCTATTTAGTAGATAGGTTATATATTTCTAGTGAAACTTGCCTACTTTATGCATTGTAGAAATAAGTGTTCTCTCAATGATTGACATGCTATGATGATAGGCATGATGTATCGATGGCTTTAACTTGCCTCCGAGTTATCCTTTATTTACTTGATCTTGTTTGTTGCCCAGTAAGTTTGTTGTCCGATATCATGTCAAGAATTTAAAAAAGATTTTTTTCTTCCTTCAGTCATGTGTGTTGATTTTGAATTTGTGAACTGAATGATTCTGAAGCAGCACATTTTGGTTTCTTATTAGTTGAGGATATCATTTACTGTCCAAATGACATAAATTTTGATTAGCAATTAATAAAATTTGTGCTTGCTTTGAAGTTGGAAGGCTTCTGATTTATCCTGAGCAATGATTTTAGTAAAATTTATTGTTCTTTTACATGCAAAGCATATAGGATGTTATATTTCCCTGTACTTCCAATCTCTCACCTGTAATGTTTGGGAGCAATTCTTAGTCGACATTCAACAGACATGGCAGTTGTCCCAAAGGTTGCTGTTTTTTGTTGCACCTACATGATACACTAAGCCCCCCCCGAATATAAAAAGCAGAGAGAGAGGGGTGCTGCTTTGTCCTTTGTGTTTAGGATATCTGAATATGCAACTGGAACAATTTGATATCTGTGGCTGGAGGCATATTTTTAGATTGGTCGAAAAGCATATCACTTTGTCCTGCCACTTTTTTTGGTCGACTTTAGCAAGTAGAAGAAAGAAAGAGAATAACATAATCTAGTGGCTGTAGCTTGTGTGAGTTAAAAGTACTTTGGTGGAAAGAGAATTGTGATCTTGGGTTAGACAGGCATGGTATAAACTATAAAGGCATATACTCTTTCGTTAAGTTTGAATATATTATTGTGAGGGTCAGCGAATTTCAGGCTCTTAAATAATATTAAATCTGGGATTAACTGACCTGAGCTGCAATGCTACTGATTCACGAAAAGATGTGTACGTGGTATAATAACATTGCACCGTAATTGCTTCTTTGCCCGAGGAACAGTTTTTGCTTGTCTTAAGATTGTTGTAATTTAAAGACCAAAGTATCTGGTGATCAATGTTAAAAAATGCCACAGTTTGCTTGACATTCTTCTCCACAGGCTTTTGAAGGAAGATACTACTATAGTTCAACTTGTTATACTTGATGAACAAATTGGGTGCATTTTTTCTACTGTTGATCAGTTTTCAAACTCAATTCTTTGGCTCAGGAATGTCTTAGAGGTATGCCTGAAAGGCATAAGCATATCTGTAATGCTTTTGTCGACTTAAAGGTTAGTTTGCCGTTAAGTTAGAATTATATAAAGGGAGAAGTAAATAAGGTGGTTATACTGTCTTCCAGCAAAAAGCTATACATGGCTGCGAAGAAGCACTGGTTCCAACACGTGATTTGTGGCCGCTTTCTGGTTAACTTTGTTTTTCTTCTATCAGGCGTCAGCAGGAGGCAGAATTAAAACTGCTGGAAGAAGAAACTACAAAGAGAGTGGAGGAAGCAATTCGGAAGAAAGTTGAAGAAAGCTTGAATTCTGAGGAGATCCAGATGGAAATAAAAACAAGACTGGTTGAGGGTCGGAAGAAACTAATAGATGAGGTTGCAGCTCAACTTGAGAAAGAGAAGGAAGCAGCTGTTATTGAGGCTAGACGAAAAGAGGCAAGTGTTTGGCTACTTTGGCAGGCTTTCTTAACTGTCAAATTGTAACTAAGTAGTTTTAATTGAAAGCAAATTAATTATTTTTGCTTCGATGCTGTGACAAAGTTAGATGTCGGTAATTTGGAATTGTGAGGTAATGGCTTTATAAGTGTGCTTAAATGACTGTAGTCCTATTTCTATGTAGGAAAAAGCGCGAAAAGAGAAAGAAGAGCTTGAAAGGATGATTGAGGAGAACCGCAGGAGGGTGGAAGAAGCTCAAAGAAGAGAAGCGTTAGAGCAACAACGGAGGGAGGAAGAACGTTACAGAGAGTTGGAAGAGCTTCAAAGACAAAAAGAAGAGGCTCTGCGAAGGAAGAAACAACAAGAAGAGGAGGAGAAGTCAAACCAAATGAAGTTGTTGGGCAAGAACAAGTCGCGACCAAAGTTGTCCTTTGCACTAGGTTTGAAATGATCAAGATTTATGAACTTGTTTATCAATATATCATTGACTATACTGTGGCCAAATATGGCTACCTTTCATGTAACGAGAACATGTTTACTGGTTTCGGATTTGCTTATTTTTGTTGCGGGTGTAATATCAAGTGGGGTAAGACATGTTTTTTGTTGGTATATTTGATCAAGAGGGGAAGACATGTTTTTTGTTGGTATATTTGATCAAGAGGGGAAGACATGTTTTCTGTTGATATTCTGATATATATTTTTTTAAATTAGGTTGATTATTTGTTGCATATAAACTTTTGTAGGATGACATTGTCTTAAAAATGTAGCATGTATGGGTATGAATTCATATAAAGCTCTTTCAATGCGTGTGCACCGAGTAGCTTGAGGTCCAGGTCCATCTTAAAGTGAGACATTGCATTCAGCCCATTAGCTTTTTATGCTTCTTCTGAATATGCATACCGAGTGGAGGCCCATTGTTGTGGTACTGAAATTAAAACAATACATGAAAGATATACATCTGTATTGCATCCCTATTCCCATCCACATTGTCTCATTTATTTTGATTCTAGTCTACGGATTTCAAGATTCTTAACGTTTTATTTATTTACAAAAAGTGTCGTATCGAACAAAACTTCAACCGAATATTTAATTTGATTTCTACTACGTAAAGAGACAAATATTTTGGCCTATAAATGAGCGTTTAAATTTGTTTCTGGGTTAATTTTAGCCAGAGAAAAGTGTCCTTGCATGAACTAATAATAATATGTTTACTACTCGAGTAGTCGGTCTAAAATAGCGGATGCATACAATTAAATTTTATAGATTTTTTTACAATCGAGATGAAAATAATTGAAAAAGCTGAGAATAATAGCTGGCTAGCTGCTTGTTTGTCTCTCTCTTGTTGTCCTGTGTGTGAAATCAAAAGTTGAATTCCTCTGAGAAATCATCAACTCGTATGATAAATGCTCCAAACAACCTGCTTGCCCTTTCTTCAGAGGAGAATATATATATATATATGTGTGTGTGTGTGTGTGTGTAGAACAACCCTTGGCTCACTCATCATTAAGACATGATTACAAAAGTGTCAAGGGTGGTCCCAAAATAAGGTCAAAACCCACAGCCACCTCAGACCTACCACGTCACTCTCCACGCATTTCGAGGTTGTCTTGTCTACTCCGACTGGGACCCACCTGCCCATCTACTTACCCTTTTCATTTAAGTCAATCACCTGGCTAGATACTTAACCCTCCAGCGTATGTTAGCCACTTTGCTTGACCACTCTCATACCTCCTCTATTTCAAATTATATACTATTATTATACAATAAAGGCCAACATATTTACAGCTAATACTAAATATATGATAAAATAAATAAGAATAATTGAATAATTTAAGTAATAAAAGAGTTCTGTGTTATCGCTCATGATTTATTACAACATGAACTTATTTATAAGAATATACGTTTACTTGTTTGAAAATAATAAAAGAAAAAAGAACGACTAAAATATATTGCAACAATATCTATCAAGAATTCGAACTTTTTTTATATAAATATTTAAGCTGATTAAATATAAAAACAAATCTATACTATATTATTAAAACTGAAAGATTAAAAGTTTGGTGGTTCTTGGTCAGAGCATCCTATTTCAATTAAATAACTATTTTCTAATACTTTTTAAACACTAATATCTTAATTAAAACACATATATCACTTTAATCTCCTAACTAAAACACACATCTAAACAAAACACCCAAACATTATCCTATTAATAATTGTTTAATTATTGAGTTTCTCATAACTAAAATATATCTGTATAAAAAATATTATCCTATTAAAAATAAATACAAATAAATTACATAAAAATTTCACATATAATCTATACTATATTATTAAAACTGAAAGACTAAAAGTTGGGTCAGATAGTTATATTGGACTTACTTTTTAAACACTGATCTCCTAACTAAAATAGATCTTATATTAATCTCCTAAATAAAACACATCTCTAAATAAAACACACAAACATTATCCTATTAAAATACAAATAAAGTATATATGAAAAATTATATAAAATATATACATATAACATTAAATAAAAATTTAATTATTATTATAAAAATAAAAATATATTCAAATTATATAAAAAAATAAAACAATTTGATCCGTGTATCGCACGTGATATAAGCTAGTATTAAATAAAAAACTAAGTTAAAATTTTAAAATACATGTATACGAGAAAAAAGGGTAACAAGTTACGTTATAAGTATTCGTTAAATTACAAATTTTATTCGACGAAATACACATTGAAGTGAACCGGCCGTTATAACATTCTTATTCATGACTTTTTAAACTATCCTAATATATTCAACAGTAGTATCGGAGGTTAAGAATTAATGTTTCTTTAATTATTTTTAGGGAATACAATGCATGTGAAATTACGAGAGCATAATAATGTTTAAATAATACTGTACTGTTCGTCTGTTCCCTCTTTTGTAATATACGTATCATATATCATTCAAAGTGTGCATAATTTACGCACGATATTTGATGTATCCATATTTTCCGGGTTATCTGAATCCACCGAATCCGCTGACGAGAAAACCCGACATTTAGCGGTTACTATCCAACCCCGATTCAGACTTGCACCAGAACAGAATTTCTTCTTCTACTAACCAAACACTATCTATACATTATTGTTACCCCTATTAGCATTTCTTTCATTTTATTTTTACATACAATGTATACGTACATTTTCTAATTTATTTTTTATATCTAGTCTAGATTACATTTTTTGTCATGTCGCTTTTAGTCATTTAATTATAGGTAGAATAAAAGGACAAAATTTCACCAAAATGATAGTAAAATTATTATGTTCATAGATTTAGATTTCTACTATGCCTACATTTTAACAATTCAAACACGACTCAATGCGTGACCAATTTATTTTAAAATGTTTTTAATTTGAATTACATTTCTCATCGAGTTTCACTACAAGAAATCAGGGTATTTCCGATCGCCGGAACGGTCCGGTTTAAACGAAAATCGGTCAGTTTTGATTAAAATCGAATGAAAATCTCGATCGGGTTAAATCTAATCGGTTTTGAATAAAAACGGTCGGCAAGATTGACCACTACAGTCATGTGGCATGGGCCTATGATGACGTGGTGATCTCACTTTACTGACGTGTCAGTGAAACGTGACAGTTGAAAAATTAAAAAACAAATGTCCAAACCCTACCGTTAAACCAAAATATTAAATGTGACGGTCGGAAATACTCTCGTTTGTTGTAAAATTTGCAAATAAATTTATAAAAATCGGACAATGGTTATACTATACATTTCCCCTTCGATTTTAATTGATACACAATGCTTCTATTAAAACATAGATATTACAAAGGATCGTCTTTTTAAATTAACTATATAGCTATGGACAAGATAGCCATGTGTATCACATTAATCTCTACTACGAATATTTAATTTACTACCAAACCCACGAACTGAGGACATTATTGTATGAGACACAAACTCTTCTATCACAACGAACCAAATTGAATAATTGAGTTAAGATAATGTGACGCGCATAAGATATATCTCAAGAAAATATATATGTCAAAAGCGATCAAGATGTTTTTATCGGTCTTTAAATAGATCAACTTGACAAATTATTTAACGATTTGTTACTAAAATATTAATTTTAAAGTACTTTTTCTAATTCGCTTTGATAAAATTTATGTGTTAATTAGACCTAGAATGTAAAACTTTCAACACAAATTATTTTATATAAAATCTTTAATTTGGACATTATATCCTTTAATATAGTAGTCATCATATTAATTAAAAATCTTTAAATAATCACTTATCATCTGTATATATATCAATGCGTTGGTTAATTTTCGTAAATGAAAATTTTGAAGATATAAAAATAATGTATTCGTTTATCGGATGTAAATGAGTAAAATTTTTCCGTGAGCTACTACAATTAGATTCATAAAATATTTGAATTCAACTTGATAGTAATTGAGTTGATCTCGAGTTTCAAAATACTCAATTCAGCTCACGAACCTAATCGAATTTACATTTATTTTTTATTTATGTGTTGTTTATATATTTTTATATAAATATTAAATATTCATTTATTTTTTACATATTTAATTGAGCCAAGTTTATCAAATTTGAGTTTTAATGATTATTTAATATAATTAATTTGAGTTTTCGTGGTGAACTGGAACATATCAAATTATTATCAAGTCCCGACTCCTTTAGAACCATAATTATAGTAGTAGTAAGTTTATATACAATAGTAGATGACACGTAGATGTGTTAATGTTTGTTATAATCACATTCCTCCTATATGCAATAGTGTGTTGGTAATAATGGTAGTAGCACAAATAATTATTGCATTGTAATTAGGAAAGACATCAAGCGAGGTAGAGGCAGTAAATAACCCTAGCTAGGCTATAAATTTGTAAGTGTGTGTGTATATATATGCGCATAGTCGATAGAGCAATCTCATCTCATCCCATCCCATACATCTTCTTCACCGCCTCACTAAAAATCTATCTCTTTGACTAGTTAGGGTTTCCATCTTCTCCTTTCTTTTTCCCTTCTTTATATATATATATATATCTTGCACTACTATGCCCTTGTATATATAATTACCCTCAGAAGACATGAATGTATGTTGAGATCGAAACAAGGGGAACGAGTGTTTGTGGGGGATGTTGGCTGGCTCGATGCATTCACTTGTGATGATGATCATAACATGTATGAATGTGATGGCATCGGACCAGGCTTCATTCCTCTCAAACCATTTGTTTTCATATTCTTTACCCTCCCTCCAACATATATATCATCTATCTTCCTGTACTTTCAAAATCTCTTGCTGATCTTTTTCTTGTTTATTTACACAATAATATACTTGCATGTTACAATTTATACTAATTAATGTGTTATCATTTTTTATCTTTATAATAAAGAGCTAATTACAGAATTACTCAGTCAGTGAGAGCCATGTAAATGATTTTTACACCAGACAAACACCAAAAAAAAACAAGAGATTGATACTACAGTAGTATAATCGAGACTGGAGAGTTAGCTAGCTTTTGTCTAGATTTCAGGACTAGTGGGGGGTAATTACACATAATTACTCTCCCTTGAAATTTGTGTTTTTAGCTTTTGATCTCCCCAAATCTTACATATATACACCAAGTATTTGAATTAATTTTGTTCAATGGCGGTAATTTTAATTGTTCATCTATCCCCCTCTTCCCCTACCCCTGTATATAGTCTAGTCATTTCAATATCCTTTCACTCATTTTGTATCTATACACAATGCTTTTATTTCTCTCTCCTCGTGACAAACAAGAATTATATATAAATCAAATGTACTCGGTGTTTGGAGAGTAATACAATATTCGATATTATTATAATCAAAATAATGTCGATAAATAATTTGTTCTACTATAAGAAGAAAAATTAAAATTAGAATTTTTCAAAATTTCTTTAAACAACTCATTAGTTAGAACCAATTAAATTAGATAGTACGGAGTATAATTTAATCATTATTAAAATGTTGGTTCTTGCATAGTAGTGTATGAATTAGTGTGTGTGTGTGTGTGTGAGGTTTTCATGCCAAAAATCATTCGTAAATGAATGTACATATATTTTAAAACCCTAGCAGTATCTCCAGCTATAGTTACAGAGTACCAAATTTATGGGGTAGTGTAGGCAGAGAGTATTAATGATATTGAATAAGGTACAGCAGGAGAGAAAACAGTAGTGCATTCAAAGGGTATCGATCTCTGTAACGTACAAGTTAGTCACTGCTCAACTCATGACCATCTCTCTGGTATATATACACATAGGTTCCTTTTCATACTTGGTACAGTGACCAAGTTCATGTCTCAAAAATGAGACATAAGTTCAAAACGTATCATTAATGGTATAGTCAATTCTCAAAAATGGCGAACATAGTTGTTACTTGCTGTGTTATTTGTTATTAATTCTGTATGCTGTTAAGCTGATAAAGTTGTACGTCATAGTGAATGATGAACAATAAGCTAATNTTCCTTTTCATACTTGGTACAGTGACCAAGTTCATGTCTCAAAAATGAGACATAAGTTCAAAACATATCATTAATGGTACAGCCAATTTCCAAAAATGGCGAACATAGTTGTTACTTGCTGTGTTATTTGTTATTAATTCTGTATGCTGTTAAGCTGATAAAGTTGTACGTCATAGTGAATGACGAACAATAAGCTAATTTTTTTCTTAATGTGTATACATTCTCCAATGGTAAAAAAAACATAAAATACTCTATTTGCAATCTCAAATGACGAACACCGCTGGACAGTATACGACGTCATTTTAATAGAGAATTTTAAAACCTAATTTATCTTAACAGCCGCAGAACAGTACATACCCACAATCTGAGCAAATCGGACACTCTCCCACGACGAACACTACTCGGTGAACACTACTCGGACTGCACTCTCCCACGACGAACACATATACTTTTCTTCCTCTTTTCGATTGTTATTGTTATTGTTTCATTTGCTTGTTCCGATTGTTATTGTTTCCTATTCTTGTTCCGATTGTTATTGTGGTTGCTCGTATTCGATTTCTTGTTGTGATTTCTTATGCTACTTAGTTATTGATTTCATTAGATTGAAGAATTTGAGCTCAATTAGTGTAAAATAAATTACTATAAATTTGAACCTACCATCATTTTAATTACTCAATTAATATGTTGATTTGTGAATAATTAGTATGTTAATTAGAGAATATAATTGATTAATTCCATTGGTTTGAAGTACATGAGCTCAATTAGTATAATTAAATTAGTGCAAATTTGAACCTTTAATTAGAGTCATCTTAATTACTGAATTAGTATGTTAATTAATGAATAATTAGTAGGTTAATTGATTAAATTTATAAAAAATAATTATATAAATATCTAAATTATATAATTATTTAAATATATAAATATAAATAAAATTATATAAATTATATTTTAGAACTTTAATATATAATAATATATTAACAATTATATTTTTGAAATTTAAAAATAAAATATATGTTTTAACTAAATTTTCAAATATATAAAAATAAATATATAAAAATGATATTTTTTTGAATATAAAAATATAAATATATTAATAAAAATTATATTTCCTAATATATAAATATAATTATATAAATTATATTTTAGAAAATTTATTTTTCGAATTTAAAAATATAAATATATTTAAAAAATTATATTTTTGAATATAAATATATATAAGAGGAAAAATTATATAAAATATATTTTAGGAATTATATTTTGTAATATATAAATATAAATATAAATATATACTTATATATCAAAAAATTTAATAAATCATTTGAAGAATATCATACACTTCAAAAAATATTTAAAAATTGTTTAGATTTTATTATTAGCAATTACTTGAAAAAATAAATACTTGATTAATTAATATTTCTTTAAATTTTTGTAGAAACATATATGGATTCAGTTAGTTAGAATCCTGGTCCTATTGACGGATCCTTACTGACCCGACAGCAAGAGCATCGTTCGGAACATATGTCGAATGGAGAGGTATAAAAATTTTCAAATATTTATTGTTAGATTATAGGTATAAATATATTACTGTCATTATGTAATTCGTTTAACTGATATAATCATATAATTGTTTGCAGGAAGTGCCTGATTTTCGTACGTGTGTCAACTACCGTGGATATTGGGATAAAGTTAAGAAATATCCACCACATCCAGATGTCTTGGCAACTATTGTATCATCTAGTTTTCATGACGTTACCAAATTGGGACAATTAAACATGATCCAGGATTGAATTCTGCATTTGTGGAGAGATGGCGCCCGTAGACTCATACATTTCATTTTCATTTTGGGGAGGCGACTATCACTCTAGAGGATGTTTATTATATACTGGGGTTGCCTACTAATGGATCTCCTGTTANGGCGACTATCACTCTAGAGGATGTTTATTATATACTGGGGCTGCCTACTAATGGATCTCCTGTTATGCATTCATTTCGTCAGCAAAGTTTAGAAGAGAAGCGCCAGATGGTTGGTGATTTGTTAGGTGTGTACCCTGTTGGCGGTGACGTGAATAGGGGTGGATTGAAGTTGACATGGTTGGTAGATCATTTTACTGCATGTGATCGGCTGGACGAGGATTCAGTTGATTATGATAGGAAGTTGTTATTTCACATCCGGGCACATTTGGTTATGATTATTGGTTCTGTCTTTCCCAATACATCTGGGAACAAGTTGCAAGTGGACTTCTTAGAGTATGTACGAGACTATACCANGGCACATTTGGTTATGATTATTGGTTCTGTCTTTCCCAATACATCTGGGAACAAGTTGCAAGTGAACTTCTTAGAGTATGTACGAGACTATACCAATGTACAGGCTTATAGTTGGGGTAGCGCGGTGCTTGCTTTCTTGTATAAGAAGTTGTGCTCTACTAGTATTGGTAGGAAGAAGGACTTCTGCGGGTGTACTACACTATTGCAGGTAAATATACTTTATTACACATGCATCATTTTTCTTTAAGATCTGTGAATATGACTGGCATGTTTGAATTAGGTATAGATCTGGGAGCGTTTCCCTTCACTAGCTCCAGTACGTAGGGATGATGCATACATTCAGCATCCCTTGGCTATGAGGTGTGATAGTAAAAAAGTACTTGTGAAATTTGATGAAAACATTGTTGTTGACCCACAAATTTATTACAGGTCGAAGGTTCGGTTGAGTATGATATCTGTTCCACACTCACAGTCGCGATTTGTTCGTTACAAGTTGGATGTCATGGGTACTGATGAGTTCTTCTGTTGGAGGCCATACAGAAGTGTGGGTGGTGATATTAGGCCTGATGTTCTTACTCGGATTTTATGGACAACAAAATGTCCCCTCATATTTGAAGAAGTTGTCAAGTGGTGCTATCCTAATCGTGTGACCAAGCAGTTTGGCTTTAGGCAGAATATACTACGTGGCTCACCTGAGGAGAATCACGAGAGGATGCACGTGGGCTATAATGATCATTTGGATTGGGTCTATGTCCATAGCACATTCATCCAGCTTGGGAGTCCAGGCTTACCGAGACAATGACACCGAGTCACTACAAATATATCAAGGATGGAGCTGCAGGGTGTACATCAGCATATGATGGATGGTATTCCACCATTACCCGACGATTTATAGTTGATCCCAGGCGATCGTCTAGAGATCATGGATTTCAGGGCACATGCGGATATTCACAGTACTATGTAAGTTTAATATTTGTTAATGGTTTAGTGATTCGTAATGTTTTTATTAATTTATTTGAGTTTTGAAAAGAGTGAACTATTTTCATATAGGCGGAGGGGATTTCCCAAACCTATCATGCAGTCCAGCTTGATGATCCCAATGTCGATGAGACACGAACGATTCTAGGGGACCGGTTGACCTCTACTGGTTGTAGTTCTTACCAACACATGTTTCTCGAGCCGGTTCCCCCTCTAGCAGGTGGCCGACGCGGTTATCAGCGACACATGAGTACTGGAAGAAGAGTTGGCCGACCTCGAGATGTCCCAGTTGTTCCTGAGCTCGGGACATACTATAACCATGTGGCCTTAGATGTGCACACTTCTTCAGGTTTCATGACAGAGTCATTGACTCCCCACTCAGAGAGGGGTGGGGTACATGGACACAGGGTCATTCGTATCATCAGTCCCAAATGTCTGCTGGAAGAGGTTGGGGAGGCATGACACCGGGTAGTGCTGACGGCGGATGGGATTCTTGGACAGACCGTCTTTCTTATCATTAGTCTCAAATATCCGGTGGATGAGGTTAGGGAGGCACGACGCATGGTAATGGTGACGGTGGTTGGGATGCATTGTCTGGTGGGGGTGGAGAGGAGAAGTATACCACTATTCCTGGAAGAGGTGCATGGGATCTTGGTGGTACTCAGGAGCAGTCTCAGTTGACCCATGTAGATACTTCACAGGGCTACCAGACGCCTATTCGTGGATTTGAGGTGTTTCGATCGCAGAGTAACGCATTTAGTTCCCTCGTTAGAGATACAGAAGATGGTAATGTGCATCAGAGACAACAACCACCTAGACATGTTAAAGGTAAATGGAGGATATGTTTTAGAGGCACCTATATCTTATAGGGATTTGGTTATGCTAGACTTGTTTGATTATTAAGTTTTCATTGTGTATTACTCTAGTCGTGTCTTATTTTCATGAAGAATTTCGATGACTCGTAAAAGTATTTGTAGTTTTAATTGTAGTTGGTTGGTTTATATTTATGAAAAACTTGATTTTATTCCGTTTTTAGGGATTAATAATTGTAACATGTGCCTTTTATTTTCTCCATTTCACAACATGTTGCTATAGTAGACACTTCAAATTAGTAGTAACAACAAATAAATTATTTTGTTAAGATGGCAACCTAATCTCCACGTTCGGGACATCTTACACTCCTTCTTGCTTACACCGATAGAAGCATTCAACAAAGGTAATAATATATATAAAAATATGGAAAAATTAGCAAGCCAATAGATGATAAAATTATATACGAAATAAACAAATGATAAAATGTGAAAATGTTAGAGAGAGACGTGCCTTTTGAATGCAGTTGAAGATGAGAAAATAATGAAACAAAGTTGCTGCATATATAGGCCAAGATATCTGAAAAAATCCAGATTTTGTTTGATTTTAGGATAAGATTTATGATAAGGGTCCGGATTAATCAATTTTTAAAAATCAATAATAGTTAATTATTTATTTATTATATATTTAAATTTTAGTTAATTATATTAATATATACTATTTATAATCTATATATGATATTTAAACAGTTAACCACTAAATATTTTGGTGAAGTAGTGACGGCCACATTGTGTGGCGGTAGCATGCAGCGACGACGACGTATTATTAACAAAAACGACACTGTTTCATTAACTTCGCTTGAAAAACACCAAACTAGTTTTTCTTCCATTCTTTAGGGATTAATCATTGCAACTTTTACCTAAATAATATGAAAACTGACTTAATGAATAATGCTTGAAAAGTTACATAAACATAAACATTGGAAATTCATGAAAGGTACATAGAATACAAGAAAGCTACAGAAGACAATCAACATAAACATTACATAAATAAAATTACAATGAACAAGTCATCTTTATTTTTTGCATCTTCATAATTCATTAGTCAGAACTGTCATCTTCATCTTCACCATTTGGATGAGATGCCCACCAGTCAACAAACTCGTGTTCCTTAATTTCCTTGTATTTGACGCGATAGTCTTAATGGATTTTATCCAGCGCAGCTCTTCTTTTAGTTTCACTTATGCGATTCGCATCCCTATCTTAATTCACCTTCCACTGTGCAGTAAGACTCTCATCCATTATAAGACCCGCGTCAGTAGGGAAGTGTCAATATTCTAACTGGGTTGGTACCCAGTCTTTACCAATCCTTTCTCGCCCTGCATTCATGACTAGTGAAGGGTTTCGAGGCACAAACGCAGCGGAATAAACGTGAAAAATAAATCAAAATAGCGAAACCCTCCGCAGGATCCATGCGAAAACAAAAGATTTAATTCGGAGATAAAGAATAAATACCTTTAGAAGCTTTAACAGTTCATTAATGGAAGATTAATGGAGGTCCAAAGCTTGTTTAATCACCACGTATCCCGCTCTCGCGATCTACGCTCTACGGTATCCACACGAACACTTTTCATGAAGGATTGATGTGTACTAGCACCCGAAAACTTCTTCTCTCTCTATCTTCCTCCTCTCTCA